>WNWK01028121.1:0-25675 GCA_009830355.1 Cherax destructor | reverse complement strand
AAAATTTCAATTACTCAGATAGGGAAAACGAAGAAATTAAAATCTCATGGGGAGAAAAAACCAACCACACAAAGAGCGAAAACTAATGTCAAAGACCTGGGAGTGATCATGTCAGAGGATTCACCTCGGACCATAACAAAGTAGCAATTTCATCTGCTCGAAAATGACGGGATGGATAATGAAAACCCAAAAAGGGGGATGCCAAGCCCCATGTTGCCCTTTTTACAGATCGTTTTTGTTCTATCTGGGTTTAAATTGCTGCACACTAACCCCCTTTTTCAAGGCGGTGAAATTGCGACCTTAAAAATTGCATAAGTGCGAAAAAACCACCTCAACTCCCGGGAACTTTTGAAGTTCCAAAACCTGTACTCCTGAGCCAGGCGGGAAGAAAATTTTTTAACAGGGGGAAAAATTTTTGATTTTTGAAAAAACTTGCACACGGAAATCCCCCCTACAAAGCAAAACCCGGCAGGCGATGAACCCCCCCCCAATGAAACGGGGGCCCAAAATTTTGGGGGGACAACAAATAAGTGCGGGGAAATTGTCAACTGTCCCAGAAAAATCGGGGGACCCCCAAAACAAACCCCGGCTGTCTTCGGGGCACTGGACAGGCACCAAAAGTGGGTCCTGACCAGCCAGGCTGTGGCCCCCGGGGACGGGGGGGCCAGCAGAACACCCCCGGTTGATCGGTTTTGGGGCCCAAAATGGGGCCCCGGTCCCGAGGGGGCCCCGGGGGCTTTGGGCCCCTTTTGGGAAATTTCTCCAGGTAAATTCAGGAAAAACTTTTCCCGATATAACTGTCAAAAACCCAAAACCCTTTTAAAAATAACTGTCTCAGTACTAACTGTACCCCAAAATAACGGGGTTCCACACAAACTACCTACAGATATAACTTTTCCCCCGTGCATAACTACACCCTTAGAACTGTCTCCAAAAAACTGTCTCCAGTATTTTAACCCCTTTTCAGATAAAAACCCATCCAGTATATAAGTGGATGGTAGTGTGTGTTTAGTGTTTTTCCCTATCCACCCCATGGATGGTAAAAAGAGTATATAGGACACACACGTGACGTGGAACCAGGCCCAGAAGGACACACAAGGACGTGGGGAAAAGGTCTCAAAAGGGAAAAACACGTTACGGGGGAAACTAGGCCTCAGAAGGACACACAAGTGACGTGGAACCAGGCCTCAAAAAGGGCACACAAGGAGTGGAACTGGGGCCCCAGAAGGACACACAAAGGGCGTAAAATAGGCCTCGGGAAAAAAAACAAGTGACAGGGCTAGGTCAAAAAGGGCAAAAGTGCGGGATCTAGGCCAAAAAAGGCCCCAAAAAGGGGGGGGAACTAGTCCTTAGAAGGACACACAAGTGACGTAGGCATAGGGCTCAGAAGGCACACACGTGACGTGTATGAATTTAGCCTAAGAAGGAAGGAAGTGATGCAGAACTAGCCCTCAGAAAGACACACAAGTGACGGGAGGAACTAGGCCTCAGAAAGCGACACACACAAATGACGTAGGAAACTTAGCCTCAGAAGGACACACAAGTGACGCAGGAACTAGGCCTCAGGACACACAAGTGACGTATGAATTAGCCCTACAAGGACACACAGGCGACGTAGGAACTAGGCCTCAGAAGGACACACCAAGTGACGTGGTGTCCAGACCTCAGGACACACACGTTACGTAGAACTAGGCCCCGTGAAGGACACACAGGTGACGTAGAACTGAGGTTTAAGAATGACACACAGGTTGATAATGACATAGTGGGCTTATATATACTCTCAAAGTGAGGTGAAATACTAGTGGTGGTGGTAGTAGTGATAGTAGTAGTAGTAGTAGTAGTAGTAGTAGTAGTGAGTAAGTAATACAATAAGGTAGAACAATCAATACACACATGAGTAAAGGTGATGAAAACAAACATTAGTAGTATAACAATAGGTTAGATATTCATGAGGCTAGTACATTAAGGCCTGTAGGAGGTTCCACATCTATGCATGGTAAGCCAAAGTAATGAAAGCAGAGAGACTGCGTGATGGCAGGGCTTCATCAGTTTCTTGCAGGAGGATTCCTGCTAAGACTTCAGAGATGGTGAAGTCAGTCTTTGTTGTTTGAATTGTGGAAACAGAAACAGATAAGTGCTGATTCACAACACTTGCGTTCACGGGAAATTAAAGGTTTCTTTGATTTTATTGAATGGCGTCTTGAATTTCATGAAAGACATTGCTGGAATTTTCGGTGTTGTACGCAGGCGTTGTTCAGGTTATTGCCGCGCTTACTTGGTAATGTGTTCATTGATGCGCGTGTTTCGGAGTGTTCCTTGCTGTTTCTCCTACATAAATTTCCTGTCGCAGCCCACAGGGTATAGTGTAGACCCCTGCGTTGACCGGTTCATGGTGCTTGATTACCCACTAGATCCTTAATAGAAGTACTGGAATATATGACTTGTGTTAGCTTGTGCAACACTTTAGAAATGCTTGGTTGCAACCTTACAAGGGAAGAATTATGACTCTTGTTTGAGGAAGATGTGAGAATGGAATGATCTGAAGAGCCTTTTCTTCTTGCAAATCTTTGGATGGAAAAGCAAGGAAAATGTAATCAGTGAAGGTTTGGTGAATGTATGTACATTCCTCGTCAAGAAACTCGTGACTACAAATTCGGTAAGTCCTTAGAAGAATCCGATGATGATGCCTCTTGGTCTTTAGTATCTTACTGAATGAAGTGTGTGAGACGGCTTATTTGTAGTTTCGTAAACTTGTACCAGTTGTTGCTCATTTTGTGGATGAGGATGTCTAGAAAGGGTAGTTTTGTCATTGGACTTTCTTCTCTTCTAGTGTAAACTGGACGTCGGTTCTTCCGCGTTGAGCTCCGCCCGAAGATTCCGTACATCAAACGTTTGGGAGTTATTACGAGGACGTCGTCTAATACAACGTAACCAAGTGACGCTTGAGGGGATGATACGAAGTGTTCAGCCTCTCTAGGTGTTCATGTACAAGCAGCTAAGACGGCACTGATGGGGACCCCATACCACATGACGTAATGTTTGTTTGTGGGAGCCTGCTATTGAAAGAAAAACAGTTGAAATTAACACAGAGAGTTCAATAAGGTTTGGTAACAACACCTGGAGGTGGAGGAAGGTTAAGGTCCTGATTGACTTTACGTCGTAGAACCTCGATGGTCTTGTGTGGTGGTGGTACTTAGTGAAGATGGAAGTCGTCCAAACTGCTTAGGACTTAACCTTCCCTCTACCCCTCCCCGGAGATTTTGCTGACCTTATTGAACTGTGTTAATTTCCTAACTGTTTTTCTTCAATAACAGGCTCATAAAACAAACATACGTCATGGGCATGGGGCCCCCCATCAGTGCCAGTCTTAGCCAACTTGCACATGGAACACCTAGAGGCCATCACTGCCACAACATCATCATCCCTCAAGCGTCACTTGGTTACGTTACGTAGACGACGTCCTCGTAATAACTCCCAAACGTTTTTGATGTACGGAATCTTTCAAAGAGTTCAACCAGTTGAACTGGCGATCCAGTTTACACTAGAAGAAGAGTCCAATGACAAACTACCCTTTCTAGACGTCCCTCATCCACAAAGCAGACAACAACCTAAGATTTCCAAGTTTACCGGAAACCTACAAATAAAAAATGATTCATCACACACTTCTATTCCAGTCAAGATACTACATCCAAAGAGGCATCATCGATTCTTCCTAAGAGCTACCGACTCTGTGGTCCTGAGTTTTGACGAGGAATGACATTCACCATACAGTCTCTCCTCCCAATTCAACACAAGCACATCGTAGATAACACTTGGGCCTGGATATTTCAACCCCCAGCAGATATATTTTGTCTAACCTATTGTTATCCCACCAAGTATTTGTTTTATCCCCTTTACTCATGTGTATATTGATTTTTCTACCTTATTGTATTACTACTACTACTACTACTACTACTACACTACTACTACACTATACAAACCCCCTCACTGATTTCCCCCACTTTGGGGTATATAAAACCCACTATGTCCATTACGCTTGGGTTTTGAGAAAGCTCCTGGAGAGCGAAACGTTGCCACAATAAATGTCAATTATTGCATTTGTGTCCTTTACTTAACATATTGTCGGTAATTCTACCAATATTATTACAAGGACACACAAGGGCGTAGGAACTAGGCCTCAGAAGGACACACAAGTGACGAGGAACTAGGCCTCAGAAGGACACACAAGTGACGAGGAACCAGACCTCAGGACACACACGTTACGTGGAACTAGGCCTCAGAAGGACACACAAGTGACGTAGGAACTAGGCCTAAGAAGGAAAAACAAGTGACGGGAACTAGGCCTCAGAAGACACACAAGTGACTTGAACAGGCCTCAGGACACACAAGTGACGTAGGAAAAAGGCCTCAGAAGGACACACAAGGAGTGGAACAGACCTCAGGACACACACGTTACGTAGGGAAATAGGGCCCCCAAAAACACACAAGTGACGTAGGAACTAGCTAAGAAGGACACACAAGTGACGAGGAACTAGGCCTCAGAAGGACACAGAAGTGACGTAGGAACTAGGCCCCCCGGACACACAAGGACGCAGGAACTAGACCCCAGAAGGACACAAGGAGTAGAACTAAGCCTGAGAAGGACACAAAAGGACGTAGGAACTAGACCTCAGGACACACACGTTACGTGGGAAATGGCCTCGAAGGAAACGGACGAGGAACTAGACCTAAGAAGGACACACAAGTGACGGGAACTAGTCGAAACACACAAGTGACAGGGAAATAGGCCTCAGAAAACAAGTGGGCGTAGGAACTAGACCTCCGAAGGACACAAAGTGACGTAGGGGAATAGGGCCTTGAAGGACACACAAGACAGGAACTAGGCCTCAGAAGGGCACACAAGTGACTAGAACTAGGCCTCAGAAGGACACATAAGTGACGGAACTAGGCCTCAGGAAAACAAGTGACGGGAAATAGCCTCAAAAGGGCACACAAGTGACGGGGAAATAGGCCCTCAGAAGGACACACAAGTGACATAGAACTAGGCCTCAGGACTCCGGACGTGGAACTAGGTCAGAAAGACACCCCGGGGGGCGTAGAACTAGGCCTGAAGGACACACAAGGACCTAGGAAAAAAGCCTCAGAAGGACACACAAGTGACCCAGGGAAATAGGTCTCAGAAGGACACACAAGGACGAGGAACTAGGCCTCAGAAGGACACACAAGTGACGGGTGGGAAATAGGCCCAGAAGGGCAAACAAGGACATGAAATATGCCTGAGGACACCCCAAGTGACGTAGGAACTAGGCCTCAGAAGGAAAACAAGGACATAGAACTAGGCCCCAGGACACACAAGTGACGTAGGAACTAGACCTCAGAAAGACACACAAGTGACGTAGGAACTAGGCCTCAGAAGGACACACATGACTAGGAACTAAGCTCAGAAGGACACACAAGTGACGTAGGAACTAGGCCTCAGAAGGATACACAAGTGACGTAGGAACTAGGCCCCGGGAAAGGGCACACAAGTGACGTAGGAACAGGCCTCAGAAGGAGAGTTGTCACAGTGTGGTCGTGTCTGTGTACAGGTGTAGCAACATGAAGTTATGTGAAGACTAAGTCACAAATGCAACAGTTGAGCTCCATGGAGCTCAACTCTTCTTATCAAGGTTGATGGACCCATTGCATCATCTTGGTTTCATTACTACTACTCAATTTGTATTTGAGTGGAGACGCCAAGTGTGTGGGCGAAACGTTTCATTAATGTGTCTTACTCTTCAGTTTGTCCTTATTAAATACTATGTTCAAGAAGACGTTAAGTGATGTGGTGGACTGACTCAGGTGTGTCCTTGATATATGTGGTGTGTACACATGACTGAGCTGCCATGATGGTAGCGAGAGTGACCTTGATCATACACCTGGGCTGCCATGATGTCAGCGAGGGTGACCTTGATCATACACCTGGGCTGCCATGATGTCAGCGAGAGTGACCTTGATCATACACCTGAGCTGCCATGATGTCAGCGAGGGTGACCTTGATCATACACCAGAGCTGCCATGATGTCAGCGAGGGTGACCTTGATCATACACCTGAGCTGCCATGATGTCAGCAAGGGTGACCTTGATCATACACCGAGCTGCCATGATGTGCGAGGTGACCTTGATCATCACCTGAGCTGCCAATGATGTCAGCGAGGTGACCTTGATCATACACCTGGAGCTGCCATGATGTCAGCGAGGTGACCTTGATCATACACCTGAGCTGCCATGATGTCAGCGAGGTGACCTTGATCATACACCTGAGCTGCCATGATGTCAGCGAGGGTGACCTTGATCATACACTGAGCTGCCATGATGTCAGCGAGGTGACCTTGATCATACACCTGAGCTGCCATGATGTCAGCGAGGTGACCTGATCTACACCTGAGCTGCCATGATGTCAGCGAGGGTGACCTTGATCATACACCTGGCTGCCATGATGTCAGCGAGGGTGACCTTGATCATACACCTGAGCTGCAATGATGTCAGCGAGGTGACCTTGATCATACACCTGGGCTGCCATGATGTCAGGAGGGTGACCTTGATCATACACCTGAGCTGCAATGATGTCAGCGAGGTGACCTTGATCATACACCTGAGCTGCCATGATGTCAGCGAGGTGACCTTGATCATACACCTGAGCTGCCATGATGTCAGGAGGGTGACCTTGATCATACACCTGGAGCTGCCATGATGTCAGCGAGGGTGACCTTGATCATACACCTGAGCTGCCATGATGTCAGCGAGGGTGACCTTGATCATACACCTGAGCTGCCATGATGTCAGCGAGGGTGACCTTGATCATACACCTGGGCTGCCATGATGTCAGCGAGGGTGACCTTGATCATACACCTGAGCTGCCATGATGTCAGCGAGAGTGACCTTGATCATACACCTGAGCTGCCATGATGTCAGCGAGGGTGACCTTGATCATACACCTGAGCTGCCATGATGTCAGCGAGGTGACCTTGATCATACACCTGAGCTGCCATGATGTCAGCGAGGGTGACCTTGATCATACACCTGAGCTGCCCAATGATGTCAGCGAGGTGACCTTGATCATACACCTGGGCTGCCATGATGTCAGCGAGGGTGACCTTGATCATACACCTGAGCTGCCATGATGTCAGCGAGGGTGACCTTGATCATACACCTGAGCTGCCATGATGTCAGCGAGGGTGACCTTGATCATACACCTGAGCTGCCATGATGTCAGCGAGGGTGACCTTGATCATACACCTGAGCTGCCATGATGTCAGCGAGGTGACCTTGATCATACACCTGAGCTGCCATGATGTCAGCGAGGGTGACCTTGATCATACACCTGAGCTGCATGATGTCAGCGAGGTGACCTTGATCATACACCTGGGCTGCCATGATGTCAGCGAGGGTGACCTTGATCATACACCTGAGCTGCCATGATGTCAGCGAGGGTGACCTTGATCATACACCTGAGCTGCCATGATGTCAGCGAGGGTGACCTTGATCATACACCTGAGCTGCCATGATGTCAGCGAGGTGACCTTGATCATACACCTGAGCTGCCATGATGTCAGCGAGGGTGACCTTGATCATACACCTGAGCTGCCATGATGTCAGCGAGGTGACCTTGATCATACACCTGGAGCTGCCATGATGTCAGCGAGGGTGACCTTGATCATACACCTGAGCTGCCATGATGTCAGCGAGGTGACCTTGATCATACACCTGGCTGCCATGATGTCAGCGTGGTGACCTTGATCATACACCTGGGCTGCCATGATGTCAGCGAGGTGACCTTGATCATACACCTGAGCTGCCATGATGTCAGCGAGGTGACTTTGATCATACACCTGAGCTGCCATGTTCAGCAGGTGACCTTGATCGTACACCTGGCGCATGATGTCAGCGAGGTGACCTTGATCATACACCTGAGCTGCCATGATGTCAGCGAGGGTGACCTTGATCATACACCTGGCTGCCATGATGTCAGCGAGGGTGACCTTGATCATACACCTGGGCTGCCATGATGTCAGCGAGGTGACCTTGATCATACACCTGGAGCTGCCATGATGTCAGGAGGTGACCTTGATCTACACCTGGCGTGAGCCTTGATCATACACCTGGCTGCCATGATGTCAGCGAGGGTGACCTTGATCATACACCTGGGCTGCCATGATGTCAGCGAGGGTGACCTTGATCATACACCTGGTCTGCCATGATGTCAGCGAGGGTGACCTTGATCATACACCTGGGCTGCCATGATGTCAGTGAGGGTGACCTTGATCATACACCTGGGCTGCCATGATGTCAGCGAGGGTGACCTTGATCATACACCTGGGCTGCCATGATGTCAGCGAGGGTGACCTTGATCATACACCTGGGCTGCCATGATGTCAGCGAGGTGACCTTGATCATACACCTGGGCTGCCATGATGTCAGCGAGGTGACCTTGATCATACACCTGGCTGCCATGATGTCAGCGAGGTGACCTTGATCATACACCTGGGCTGCCATGATGTCAGTGAGGGTGCCTTGATCATACACCTGGGCTGCCATGATGTCAGCGAGGGTGACCTTGATCATACACCTGGGCTGCCATGATGTCAGCGAGGGTGACTTGATCATACACCTGGGCTGCCATGATGTCAGCGAGGGGTGACCTTGATCATACACCTGGGCTGCCATGATGTCAGCGAGGGTGACCTTGATCATACACCTGGCTGCCATGATGTCAGGAGGTGACTTGATCATACACCTGGCTGCCATGATGTCAGGAGGGTGACCATGATCATACACTGAGCTGCCAGATGTCAGGAGGTGACCTTATCTACACCTGGGCTGCCATGATGTCAGCAGGGTGCCTTGATCATACACTGCGCCGTGTAGCGAGGTGACCTTGTCATACACTGGTAGATTCGGAGGTGGTATAATGGTGGCAGGGTGTCGGGGTCATCTAGGGATGTCAGATGCCTGATTGGTCAGATTATAGGTGACCTTGTCTCGGGCAGGTCAGGAGGGGCTTGGTGCAGTGGAGTGGACGGCAGGGGCTTTGGTGGCAGGGGTTGGTGGCAGGGGTTGGTGGCAGGGGTTGGAGGCAGGGGTTGGAATAAGGGTTGGAGGCAGTGGTTGGAGGCAGGGGTTGGTGGCAGGGGTTGGTGGCAAGGGTTGGTGGCAGGGGTTGGTGGCAAGGGTTGGTGGCAGGGGTTGGAGGCAGGGGAAGGACTCACCTGGAAGTGAGGTTCCTGGAGAACCTTCACACCGGAAGTGATCTTGAATCATCGTTAAATTCATCATCTTAATGGAAATAAGATGCCAGATATGTAAACCAAATTAACACAGACACTTTTGTAATATTTGGGTACTTAATTCTGGAAGCGTTTTGCCAGCCAGTGAGTTCTTCAGTCCAGTTGAGAGAAGAGTGGAAGATGAGGAGCTTGAGGTAGTCAGTCCCTAAGCCTGGAGTCGATGTCTTCAGTCCATCAATCATGATGGACCTGCTTAGTATGGGTCAGTAGGCCTACCTACATACCTTCCTGGAGGGTATTCCTAGGATCAACGCCCCCACAACCCAGTCCAAGACCAGGTCTCTGGGTGAATCAGGGCCTGAACAACTAGGTTGTTACTGCTGGCCGCACGTAGTCCAGCGTACGAACCACAGCCCGGCTCATCCGGCACTGACTTTAGGTATCTGCTTCCTCTTGAAGGCAGTCAGGGGTGGGATGCTGTTGAACAGTCTTGGGCCCCGGACACTTGTTGTGTTTTATCTTAGTGTACCAATGGTGCTCCTACTTTTCATTGGGGTTATGTTGCATCGCCTGCCAAGTGTTTTGCTTTTGTAGGGAGTGATATATGTGTGGAGATCAAGGATCAGTCCTCTAGGATTTTCCAGGTGTACTCACTGCGCTCCAGTGAGTACAAGTCAAGTGCTTCCAAGAGTTCCCAGTAGTTAAGGTGTTTGATGAAACTTATATGTGCAGTAAAGGTTCTCTCTACATCCTCTAGATCTGTGATTTCACCTGCCTTGAATGTGGATGTCAATGTACAGCAGTATTCCAGCCTAGAGAGAACAAGTGATTTAAAACAGATCATCATTGGTTTGGCATCTCTTGTTTTGAACGTTCTCATTATCCATCTTATCATTGTTGCGGTCGTTGAAGGTGAGATCTTCGGACATTACCACTCCCAGGTCCTACACATTACTTTTCCGCTCTATTGTGTGATTAGAGTTTGTAGTATACTCAGTCCTAGTTATTAGTTTCCTCCAGTTTTCCATAACGGAGTAGTTGGAATTTGTCTTTATTGAACATCATATTGTTCTCCGTTGCCCATTGGAAAACTTGGTTTATATCTTCTTCGAGGTTAACAGTGTCCTCGGTGGATGACACTCTGGTGCAGATCCCAGTATGGTCTGTCAAGGATGACACTCTGGTGCAGATCCCAGTATGGTCTGTCAAGGATGACACTCTGGTGCAGATCCCAGTATGGTCTTTCAAGGATGACACACTGGTGCAGATCCCAATATGGTCTGTCAAGGATGACACTCTGGTGCAGATCCCAGTATGGTCTGTCAAGGATGACACACTGGTGCAGATCCCAGTATGGTCTGTCAAGGATGACACTCTGGTGCAGATCCCAGTATGGTCTGTCAAGGATGACACACTGGTGCAGATCCCAGTATGGTCTGTCAAGGATGACACTCTGGTGCAGATCCCAGTATGGTCTGTCAAGGATGACACTCTGGTGCAGATCCCAGTATGGTCTGTCAAGGATGACACTCTGGTGCAGATCAAAGTATGGTCTGTCAAGGATGACACACTGGTGCAGATCCCAGTATGGTCTGTCAAGGATGACACTCTGGTGCAGATCCCAGTATGGTCTGTCAAGGATGACACTCTGGTGCAGATCCCAGTATGGTCTGTCAAGGATGACACTGGTGCAGATCCCAGTATGGTCTGTCAAGGATGACACTGGTGCAGATCCCAGTATGGTCTGTCAAGGATGACACGGTGCTGTGGTTTACATTAGTGTTCTTACATTCTTATGGGGTTAAATAAATCTCTTAAATTTAAACCAAACAAGAGATAAGACCACAAGACTAAAGGAGCACTGCAGGAGGCCTACTGGCCCATGCTAGGCAGGTCTTTCTCAAAAACAAACAATGCACAGCATATTAGGGGCTTTTGGCATGTACATCTCATTAATAACTATGTTTCTTTTCTACCATGTATCATTGTACCATGTCTCAATAAAGTATTATTATTATTATTATTATTATTATTATTAATCCCACCTATATATTTCTTTAATCTTTTACAGGACAAAACAAACAATGGAAGGCTATTCTTCAAAAAATATAAAGAAAAATGTATTAAAATATCGTATTGAAAATTAATATATAAAAAAGTATACAATTAAGAGGTATGAGAGGTATGATGGGTATGAGAGATATGAGTGGTATGAGAGGAATGATGGGTATGAGAGATATGAGTGGTATGATGGGTATGAGAGATATGAGTGGTATGAGAGGAATGATGGTATGAGAGATATGAGTGGTATGATGGGTATGAGAGATATGAGTGGTATGATGGGTATGAGAGATATGAGTGGTATGATGGGTATGAGAGATATGAGTGGCATGAGAGGAATGATGGGTATGAGAGGTATGATGTCTTGTCTGCAAATCTCAGCGTCCAGACACAGGTACAAGCAGGATTCAGGCCGAAATTTGTCTAATTCTCTGAGAAATGGCGTCACTGACTTCACGCCACAGTGTCCCACGCTGTTTCTCAGTCACGTGATCAGCCTTGCCAGCATGTTCTGCAGTTGTTGTTCAGCTCATCACAACTATTTCAGGACTTCAGAGGTGAGTTAGTTGTGATTTCAGCGTCTAGTGTGTCTCCCTCGTGTATGGGTAGGGTGAGAGTAGGAAGCGGCCGGGTTCCTCGCCTCTCAACCACTCACCCTGCCACACTCACACCACTCACCCTGCCACACTCACACCACTCACCCTGCCACACTCACATCACTCACCCTGCCACACTCACACCACTATGCTCTCACTCCCTCTGGTGTTTCCTGTGAATTTCCTTGTGAATTCTCGCCAGAACTGTGTATCCGAGTGTCCAGGCCACTCGAAGCCACGTGGATCTACAAGCCACGTGTGTCCACGCCATGTGGGATGATCAGCAAGCCATGTGATCAGCAAGCCACTTGGGGTGTTACCGAAGCCAGACCTCCCAAGCCATGCTGTTGTCTGCTGCCGCATCAACCCATGACGTCACGATGCTGCTGACGTCACGATGCTGCCTGACTCAAGGACGTCATCCACGATGCCGCCAGACGTCACTCGCGATGTCACCCCATGACATCCGTCACGACGTTACTCCACTGATGTCACTCGCGATGTCACCCCATGACATCCGTCACGATGTCACTCCACTGATGTCACTCGCGATGTCAGTCCATGACATCCATCACGACGTCACTCCAGGACGTCACCGAGTGTTCTAGTTTCACAGTGAGCATTTTATTTTCATTATTTGTTTGAGAGAAGATAAGTCGAGTGTTCATTAATTCCTCTCAGTCAGTGTTCTCACATGTTCGTGTATTGCTTAGTGACGATTTTTATACAGAAAAGCGTCATTTGCTAGTAAGCTATGTTGTACCACATGTGCAGTATGTGTGCAGTTTCTCGTGTGTCCTATGTAGCACCTGTGTGTTACTTTGTCACCCTGTGTGACCAGCGCCCCGCGCGCTTGACAGCTGACATTTGTCAGTCCAGGCGTCAGTTACGAGCGTTCGAGCGCCCTGTACAGAAAGCTCTTATTGTTCGCCGCTGCTCGTAGATGCCTTTGCTGAATCGTACCCGCGACGATTCTCCCATCGAGACCGTTCCACTTCACCTCCAAGACCGTCAGTCCAGTTATTGCAGATGACCAGTCTGGGGACGCTTACACTGCCCTCTGCCCTCAGGCTTAACTCGCCAAACCGCAGTTAAGCCTGTCGGCAGGCCGCAGTTAAGCCTGTCGGCAGGCCGCAGTTAAGCCTGTCGGCAGGCCGCAGTTAAGCCTGTCGGCAGGCGACTGTCAGCCTCGTGTCACAGCTTCAGTGAGCAGCCTGCACAAAGATGATGTCACTTTGACTGCTAGCCCACTCACTGCAGTATGGTGTATGCTGTTACGACCTCCAGATGTTTCGCCGAGTCGTCCCTGTCACGACTCACTCCACACTCGCCAGCAGCGACACCTCCAGCGACAGTACCAGTCGAGGAATGTCCTCCTGAGTCGCTTGCCTGAAGAAGTCCTGTCCTGTTGCGACTACTGACGACGCCTCACTCGATGGCACTAGCAAGTTGTGCCCCAGGTTGAGTGAACCCTGCAGCGACTACTACGATGTCTTCACCTTCCCAGAGGAGACCGTACCCTGTTACGTCACAGCTCAGCCGCAGCTGTCTCCTGTGGTGCACTATGTGTCCAGATGCAGGAAGGCGCGCAGTGCTGCATCGACACTCACTGCTTTTTTTTCTTCCCTCTCTGGAGGAAGTTTTTTTTCTATGTCCATATGTTTATGTATACATGTATTTTTCTTTCGTCTTCTGTGACCTGTTCTTGCCAGAAAGAGACCCGAGTTTTTTTTCACTGCCAGACATGGTCGGGGACGACCATGGGCGCGTGGCCGAGCGATGTAGACAGCCTTGCTGTCTGCATAGACAGCCATGCTGTCTGCCAGCTGAATTCATATTTCGTGCCATGCTAGTTTCCATAGTATTCCGCCAGAGGGCAAGCCTGGTAGGCGTACCCACGTCTACCACACTCGCCCTGGCCCACTCTCACTTGGTGCCCAGACTTCACACAGACAACAAGGCCTAACTCATCTCTCCCTTGCAAGGCGCATGGCCCACCCGGGCCATGGCCACTAACACACAGCCTGTGTACTCACCTTTTATTACAAATAAAGTAAGTGGGAAGACAGCTACTACACCACAAGACTGACTGTGGGAAGACAGCTACTACACCACAAGACTGACTGTGGGAAGACAG
Organism: Cherax destructor; assembly: GCA_009830355.1. Lineage (NCBI taxonomy): Eukaryota > Metazoa > Arthropoda > Malacostraca > Decapoda > Parastacidae > Cherax > Cherax destructor. The sequence goes on along the minus strand of WNWK01028121.1, from coordinate 11,615 downwards.
CTACTACACCACAAGACTGACTGTGGGAAGACAGCTACTACACCACAAGACTGACAGTGAGAAGACAGCTACTACACCACAAGACTGACTGTGGGAAGACAGCTACTACACCACAAGACTGACTGTGGGAAGACAGCTACTACACCACAAGACTGACAGTGAGAAGACAGCTACTACACCACAAGACTGACTGTGGGAAGACAGCTACTACACCACAAGACTGACAGTGAGAAGACAGCTACTACACCACAAGACTGACTGTGGGAAGACAGCTACTACACCACAAGACTGACTGTGGGAAGACAGCTACTACACCACAAGACTGACAGTGAGAAGACAGCTACTACACCACAAGACTGACTGTGGGAAGACAGCTACTACACCACAAGACTGACTGTGAGAAGATAGCTACTACACCACAAGACTGACAGTGAGAAGACAGCTACTACACCACAAGACTGACAGTGAGAAGACAGCTACTACACCACAAGACTGACTGTGGGAAGACAGCTACTACACCACAAGACTGACTGTGGGAAGACAGCTACTACACCACAAGACTGACAGTGGAAGACAGCTACTACACCACAAGACTGACGTGGAAGACAGCTACTACACCACAAGACTGACTGTGGAAGACAGCTACTACACCACAAGACTGACTGTGAGAAGACAGCTACTACACCACAAGACTGACTGTGGAAGACAGCTACTACACCACAAGACTGACAGTGAGAAGACAGCTACTACACCACAAGACTGACTGTGGGAAGACAGCTACTACACCACAAGACTGACAGTGAGAAGATAGCTACTACACCACAAGACTGACAGTGAGAAGATAGCTACTACACCAAAGACTGACTGTGGGAAGACATCTACTACACCACAAGACTGACAGTGAGAAGACAGCTACTACACCACAAGACTGACAGTGAGAAGACAGCTACTACACCACAAGACTGACTGTTGGGAGATAATCTACTCCCACAGATGACAGTGAGCACTACAAACCCCAGATGCTTAACTGTACTCACCAATATATCATGGAAAATAAACAAAGCTGCGTAAAATATTGCTGGTTGGCAGTGCCAACACTGTGGAACATCTCTACACACAAGTAATGAAACCTACTAACCTAACCTGTAAAACACTGAGTGGGACAGGAGAGGAGACTGGAGAAGAAGAGAAGAGAGAGAGAGAAGAGAGAGTTGAGAGAAGAGAGGGTGAGAGAGAGAGAAGAGAGAGAGAGAGAGAGAGAGAGAGAGAGAGAGAGAGAGAGAAGAGAGAGAGAGAGAGAGAGAGAGAGAGAGAGAGAGAGAGAGAGAGAGAGAGAGAGAGAGAGAGAGAGAGAGAGAGAGAGAGAGAGAGAGAGAGAGAGAGAGAGAGAGAGAGATGGGTACATGTAATCAATACTCTGAAACACAACGTTCAATTTTTCAGAGCTACCTTTGATTCCCCTCAGCGGTCACGTGACTGAGAGAGAAGGGGAGATAAGGAGAGAGGGGTGGAGGGGAGAGTGGGGGAGGAAGGGGAGAGACAGAGAGAGGTGCAGGAAGAATGAGAGGGGAGGGAAGGAGAGCAGGGAGGAGGAGGAGGAAGAGTTAGTGGAAGAACAGTGGAAGGAGAGGCAGGGTTGATAGTGCTCAGGGAGACTGAACAAGTGCTGACAGCACCGTTGTTCTCAGTGCTGACAGCACGTTGTTCTCAGTGCTGATAGCACCGTCGTTCTCGGTGCTGACAGCACCGTCGTTCTCAGTGCTGACAACACCATCGTTCTCAGTGCTGACAGCTCTGCCGCTCTCTGTACTGACAACTCTATTCTTCTTTTTGCTGATTGCTCTATCATTCTTAGTTCCGACTGGTCTATCGTCCTCAGTGCTGACAGCTCCATCATCATCAGTGCTGACAGCTCTATCGTTCTCAATGCTGACAGCTCCATTGTCCTCAGTGCTTACAGCTCTACCGTTCTCAATGCTGACAGCTCCATCGTTCTCAGTGCTGACAGCTCCATCGTTCTCAGTGCTGACAGCTCCATCGTTCTCAGTGATGACAGCTCCATCATCATCACTGCTGCCAGCTCTATCGTTCTCAGTGCTGACAGCTCTAGTGTCCTCAGTGCTGACAGCTCTATCGTTCTCAAAGCTGACAGCTCCATCGTCCTCAGTGCTGACAGCTCCATCGTTCTCAGTGCTGACAGCTCTATCGTCATCAGTGCTGACAGCTCTATCGTTCTTAGTGCTGACAGCTCCATCGTCCTCAGTGCTGAAAGCTCCATCGTTCTCAGTGCTGACAGCTCCATCGTTCTTAGTGCTGACAGCTCCATCGTCATCAGTGCTGACAGCTCTATCGTCCTAAGTGCTGATAGCTCTATCGTTCTCAGTGCTGACAGCTCCATCGTCTTCAGTGCTGACAGCTCCATCGTCTTCAGTGCTGACAGTTCCATCGTCCTCAGTGCTGACAGCTCCATCGTCATCAGTGCTGACAGCTCCATCGTTCTCAGTGCTGACAGCTCCATCGTCCTCAGTGCTGACAGCTCCATCGTTCTCAGTGCTGACAGCTCCATCGTCCTCAGTACTGACAGCTCTATCGTTCTTTGTGCTGACAGCTCTATTGTCCTCAGTGCTGACAGCTCTATCGTTTTCAGTGCTGACAGCTCCATCGTCCTCAGTGCTGAAAGCTCCATCGTTCTCAGTGCTGACAGCTCCATCGTCATCAGTGCTGACATCTCTATCGTCCTCAGTGCTGATAGCTCTATCGTTCTCAGTGCTGACAGCTCCATCGTCCTCAGTGCTGACAGCTCCATCGTCTTCAGTGCTGACAGTTCCATCGTCCTCAGTGCTGACAGCTCCATCGTCCTCAGTGCTGACAGCTCCATCGTTCTCAGTGCTGACAGCTCCATCGTCATCAGTGCTGACATCTCTATCGTCCTCAGTGCTGATAGCTCTATCGTTCTCAGTGCTGACAGCTCCATTGTCCTCAGTGCTGACAGCTCCATCGTCTTCAGTGCTGACAGTTCCATCGTCCTCAGTGCTGACAGCTCCATCGTCATCAGTGCTGACAGCTCCATCGTTCTCAGTGCTGACAGCTCCATCGTCCTCAGTGCTGACAGCTCCTTCGTCCTTAGTGCTGACATCTCCATCGTCTTCTGTGTCGACAGCTCCATCGTTCTCAGTGCTGACAGCTCCATCGTCCTCAGTGCTGACAGCTCCATCATCATCAGTGCTGACAGCTCCATCGTTCTCAGTGCTGACATCTCCATCGACTTCTGTGCCGACAGCTCCATCGTTCTCAGTGCTGACAGCTCCATCGTCCTCAGTGCTGACAGCTCCATCGTTCTCAGTGCTGACAGCTCCATCGTTCTCAATGCTGACAGCTCTATCGTCATCACTGCTGTCAGCTCCATCGTCCTCAGTGCTGACAGCTCTATCGTTCTCAGTGCTGATAGCTCCATCGTTCTCAGTGCTGACAGCTCTATCGTCATCAGTGCTGTCAGCTCCATCGTTCTCAGTGCTGACAGCTCTATCGTCATCAGTGCTGACAGCTCCATCGTCCTCAGTGCTGACAGCTCTATCGTCATCAGTGCTGTCAGCTCCATCGTTCTCAGTGCTGACAGCTCCATCGTCTTCAGTGCTGACAGCTCCATCGTTCTCAGTGCTGACAGCTCCATCGTTCTCAGTGCTGACAACTCCATCGTTCTCAGTGCTGACAGCTCCATCGTCCTCAGTGCTGACAGCTCTATCGTCATCAGTGCTGTCAGCTCTGTCGTTATTATTATTGTCATTATTTTCACTATTATTATTGATAGTAGACATGATAACCTGACACTGACATGATGGTAGACATGATAACCTGACACAAACATGATGGTAGACATGATAACCTGACACTAACATGATGGTAGACATGATAACCTGACACTAACATGATGGTAGATATGATAACCTGACACTAACATGATGGTAGACATGATAACCTGACACTAACATGATGGTAGATATGATAACCTGACACTAACATGATGGTAGACATGATAACCTGACACTAACATGATGGTAGACATGATAACCTGACACTAACATGATGGTAGATATGATAACCTGACACTAACATGATGGTAGACATGATAACCTGACACTAACATGATGGTAGATATGATAACCTGACACTAACATGATGGTAGACATGATGACCTGACACTAACATGATGGTAGACATGATAACCTGACACTAACATGATGGTAGATATGATAACCTGACACAAACATGATGGTAGACATGATAACCTGACACTAACATGATGGTAGACATGATAACCTGACACTAACATGATGGTAGACATGATAACCTGACACTAACATGATGGTAGATATGATAACCTGACACAAACATGATGGTAGACATGATAACCTGACACTAACATGATGGTAGACATGATAACCTGACACTAACATGATAGTAGACATGATAACCTGACACTAACATGATGGTAGATATGATAACCTGACACAAACATGATGGTAGACATGATAACCTGACACTAACATGATGGTAGACATGATAACCTGACACTAACATGATGGTAGATATGATAACCTGACACAAACATGATGGTAGACATGATAACCTGACACTAACATGATGGTAGACATGATAACCTGACACTAACATGATGGTAGATATGATAACCTGACACAAACATGATGGTAGACATGATAACCTGACACTAACATGATGGTAGACATGATAACCTGACACTAACATGATGGTAGACATGATAACCTGACACTAACATGATGGTAGACATGATAACCTGACACTAACATGATGGTAGACATGATAACCTGACACTAACATGATGGTAGACATGATAACTGGTACAGTGTGAAATAGGAAGGGAGTCATGGCCAGAGAAGCAGCAAATATGAAACGCTTCAGGAGTTCCTCAGGAGCCACAAAATCATGAAGAACGTAAGGGCGAAAATGCAGACCTGGACAATACACAGAGAACTTTCAATGCACACATAAGTACGATGAAGCACCTAAATTACTGGAATACCTGGAGTATACCTGGAGAGGGTTTCGGGGGTCAACGCCCGGCCTGGTCTATGACCAGGCCTCGTAGTGGATCAGGGTCTGATCAACCAGGCTGTTACTGCTGGTGGCACACAAACTGACGTACGAACCACAGCCCGGCTGGTCAGGTACCTGACTTCAGGTGCCTGTCCAGCGCCTTCTTGAAGACAGCCAGGGGTCTATTGGTAATCCCCCTTATGTATGCTGGGAGGCAGTTGAACAGTTTTGGGCCCCTGACACTTATTGTGTTGTCTCAATGTACTCGTGGCTGCCCTGCTTTTTATTGGTGGAATGTTGCATAGTCTGCCGAGTATTTTGCTTTCATAGGGAGTGAAAGCAAAAGACTAATCCCTCTAGGATTTTCCAAGTTTATATTATCATGTATCTCTCTCGCCTGCGTTCCAGGGAATACAGATCAAGGGTCTTCAACCGTTTCCAGTAATTTAGGTGCTTTATCGTACTTATGTGTGCCGTGAAAGTTCTTTGTACACTCTCCAGGTCTGCAATGTCGTCAGCCTTTAAGGGGGCCGTTAGTGTACAGCAGTATTAAAGCCTAGAGACAAGCGATTTGAAGAGAATCATCATGGGAATGGAGTCCCTAGTTTTGAAGGTTCTCATTATCCATCCTATCATTTTCCTAACAGATTCGGTAGATACATTGTTGTGGTCTTTGAAGGCTAGATCCTCTGACATTATCACTCCCAGGTCCTTCACATTACCTTCTCGCTCTATTGTATGGTTAGAATTTGTTGTAAACCTTTATTCAGTTTTAATTTCCTCAAGCTTTCCTTATCTAAGTAGTTGAATTCACATGATTTGTATTCCCTGGAGCGCAGGCGATAAAGATACATGATTATATACACTTGAAAATCCTAGAGGAACTAGTCCCAGATTTACACTCGAAAATCACTCCCTGTTCAACTGCCTCCAAGCATACATAAGGGGAATTACCAATAGACCCCTGGTTGTCTTCAAGAAGGCGCTGGACAGACACCTAAAGTCAGTACCTGACCAGCCTGGCTGTGGTTTGTACGTCAATTGATGTGCGGCCAGCATTAACAGCCGCACATAATGTGTACGTATGTGTGCATATGTATAAGAATATGTATTGATAAGTTAATACATGACAGCTACTGTGTTGTCTCTCAGTGTTCTCGTGGCGCCCCTGCTTTACATAGCGGGGATGTTATATGTCCTGCCGAGTCTTTTGCTTTCATAAGGAGTGATTTTCGTGTGCCAATTTGGGACTAGTCCCTCTAGGATTTTCAAGTGTATATTATCATGTATCTTTCTCTCATGCATTCCAAGGAGTACAGGACAAGGGACTTCAGACACTCCTAATAATTAAAGTGTTTGCCTGTACTTATAGGTGCAGTGAAAATTATCTCTATATTCTTCAGATCTGCAAATTCGCCTGTGATGGTCAGTGTGGTGGTCAGTGTGGTGGTCAGTGTGGTGGTCAGTGTGGTGGTCAGTGTGGTGGTCAGTGTGGTGGTCAGTGTGGTGGTCAGTGTGGTGGTCACTGTGGTGGTCAGTGTAGTTGTCTTGGAAGTGGTCAGTGTGGTGGTAAGTGTAGTGGTCAATATGGTGGTCAGTGTAGTGGTCAGTGTAGTGGTCAGAGTGGTGGTCACTATAATGGACATTATGGTGGTCAGTGTAGTGGTCAGAGTGGTGATCACTATTGTGGTCAGTGTTGTGGTCAGTGTAGTGATCAGTGTGGTGGTTAGCGTGGTGGTTTGTGTGGTGGTCAGTGTGGTGGTCAGTGTTGTGGTCAGTGTGGTGGTCAGTGTAGTGGTCAGAGTGGTAGTCACTATTGTGGTCAGTGTGGTGGTCAGTGTAGTGATCAGTGTGGTGGTTAGCGTAGTGGTTAGTGTGGTGGTCAGTGTGGTGGTCAGTGTGGTGGTTAGTGTTGTGGTCAGTGTGGTGGTCAGTGTAGTGGTCAGTGTAGTGATCAGTGTAGTCAGTGTGGTCAGTTTAGTGGTCAGTGTGGTGGTCAGTGTGGTGGTCAGTGTAGTGGTCAGTGTAGTGATCAGTGTAGTCAGTGTGGTCAGTGTAGTAGTCATTGTGGTGGTCAGTTTAGTGATCAGTGTAGTGGTCAGTGTAGTTGTTAGTTTAGTGGTCAGCGTAGTTGTCAGTGTAGTGGTCAGTACTCACCTAGTTGTGGTTGCAGGGGTCGAGTCACAGCTCCTGGCCCCGCCTCTTCACTGGCCGCTACCGGGTCACTCTCCCTGCTCCATGAGCTTTATCATACCTCTTCTTAAAGCTACGTATGGAACCTGCCTCCACTACATCGCTTCCCAAACTATTCCACTTCCCGACCACTCTGTGACTGAAGAAGTACTTCCTAACATCTCTGTGATTCATCTGAGTCTTCAACTTCCAACTGTGTCCCCTTGTTGTTGCTGTGTCCCATCTCTGGAACATTCTGTCTTTGTACACCTTGTCAATTCCTCTCAGTGTAATGGTCAGTGTAGTGGTTAGTGTGGTGTTCAGTGTGGTGGTCAGTGTGGTGTTCAGTGGGGTGGTCATTGTGGTGGTCACTATGGTGGTCAGTGTGGTGGTCAGTGTAGTTGTCATGGTAGTGGTCAGAGTGGTGGTAAGTGTAGTGGTCAATATGGTGGTCAGTGTAGTGGTAAGTGGTGTAGAGTGGTGGTCACTATGATGGTCAATATAGTGGTCAGTGTAGTGGTCAGAGTGGTGGTCACTATTGTGGTCAGTGTGGTGGTCAGTGTATTGATCAGAGTGGTGGTCAGTGTAGTGATCAGTGTGGTCAGTGTAGTGGTCAGTGTGGTGGTCAGTGTTGTAGTCAGTGTGGTGGTCAGTGTAGTGGTCAGTGTGGTCAGTGTAGTGGTCAGTGTGGTCAGTGTAGTGGTCAGTGTGGTCAGTGTAGTGGTCATTGTGGTCAGTGTAGTGCTCAGTGTGGTGGTCAGTGTAGTGGTCAGTGTAGTGGTCAGTGCAGTGATCAGTGTGGTCAGTGTAGTGGTCAGTGTGGTGGTCAGTGTGGTGGTCAGTGTAGTGGTCAATGTAGTGGTCAGTGTGGTCAGTGTAGTGGTCAGTGTAGTAGTCAGTGTAGTGGTCAGTGTGGTGGTCAATGTGGTGGTCAGTGTGGTGGTCAGTGTGGTGGTCAGTGTAGTGGTCAGTGTGGTGGTCAGTGTAGTGTTAGTGTGGTGGTCAGTGTAGTGATCAGTGTAGTGGTCAGTGTGGTGGTCATTGTAATGGTCAGTGTAATGGTCAGTGTAGTGGTCAGAGTGGTCAGTGTAGTAGTCAGTGTTGTGGTCAGTGTGGTGGTCAGTGTAGTGGTCAGTGTAGTAGTCAGTGTGGTGGTCAGTGTAATGGTCAGTGTAGTGGTCAGTGTAGTGTTCAGTGTTGTGGTCAGTGTAATTGTCAGTGTGGTGGTCAGTGTGGTGGTCAGTGTAGTGGTCAGTGTGGTGGTCAGTGTAGTGGTCAGTGTGGTGGTCAGTGTGGTGGTCAGTGTAGTGGTCAGTGTAGTGGTCAGTGTGGTGGTCAGTGTAATGGTCAGTGTAGTGGTCAGTGTAGTGGTCAGTGTGGTGGTCAGTGTAATTGTCAGTGTGGTGGTCAGTATGGTGGTCAGTGTAATGGTCAGTGTAGTGGTCAGTGTAGTGGTCAGTGTGGTGGTCAGTGTAGTGGTCAGTGTGGTGGTCAGTGTAATTGTCAGTGTGGTGGTCAGTGTGGTGGTCAGTGTAATAGTCAGTGTAGTGGTCAGTGTAGTGGTCAGTGTGGTGGTCAGTGTAGTGGTCAGTGTGGTGGTCAGTGTGGTGGTCAGTGTAGTGGTCAGTGTAGTGGTCAGTGTAGTGGTCAGTGTAATGGTCAGTGTAGTGGTCAGTGTAGTGGTCAGTGTGGTGGTCAGTGTAATTGTCAGTGTGGTGGTCAGTGTGGTGGTCAGTGTGGTGGTCAGTGTAATGGTCAGTGTAGTGGTCAGTGTAGTGGTCAGTGTGGTGGTCAGTGTAATTGTCAGTGTGGTGGTCAGTGTGGTGGTCAGTGTGGTGGTCAGTGTGGTGGTCAGTGTGGTGGTCAGTGTGGTGGTCAGTGTGGTGGTCAGTGTGGTGGTCAGTGTAATTGTCAGTGTGGTGGTCAGTGTGGTGGTCAGTGTTCACTCTGGATCCAATCGTCTTGAACGACTCCCGAGAGACAAGTGGATATCACTGCCTTACTCTTCCTTCACTCCCTTGACAATTCTTCCTTCTTACCTCACTCTGGTCTCTCTTCCTTCTTTATTCACTCTGGTAACTGTTCCTTCTTCCTTCACTCTTGTCACCCTTCGTTCTTCTTTCGCTTCTTCGACTCTGTGTTTACCGAAACATTATTCAGACTTAGGATTAACAATCGAAATTAATTTTTTTCATGAACGAATCTCAGAAGCTAGTCAATTTATTACAAATTTCTGATATAACCCTATTTCCACTGGACCTTGAAAAAGCTGTTGAGAACATGTCTAGGTACTCTGCCCCGGGCGCAGACTCGTGGAACTCCGTGTTCATCAAGAACTGCAAGAAACCCCTTTCGTGTGCCTTAAGTATGTTATGGAGAGGGAGGCTGGAGACAGAGGTCATCCCAAAGTCACTAAAGACAACGGATATAGCTCCACTCCATAAATGTGTCAATAAAGCAATTGCAAAGAATTACAGGCTGTTAGCACTAACGTCCCTCATCATAAAATTACTCGAAAGTGTTCTAAGAAGCAAGATCGCCAACCACTTGGATACTCAATAATTACACAATCTAGGGCAGCCTGGGTTTAGAGCACGTCGCTCCTGCCCCTCACAACTACTGGACCACTATGACATGGTCTTGGATGCACACAAAATACATGCTAATTGAAGAACTGGAAATGTGGGTAGAAGGATCTTCAACTTTCTACCCAAAAGAACATTAAGAATATTAGTAAACAGCTAAGTCGGAGGCTGTCACAATGAAAAGCTCTGTTCCAGAAGGTACGGTACTCGCCCCCATCCTGTTTCTCATCTTCATATCTGAGATAGACAGAGATCAACAGCACCGTGTCTTCCTATGTAGACAATACTAGAATCTGCATGAGAGTGTTATCCATTGAGGACACAGCAAAATATGAAGTGGATATAAACAAAGTCTTCCAGTGTGCAACGGAAAACTGAATCATGTGCAATGAGGACAAATTCCATCTACTCCATTATGGAAAACTGGAGGAAATAACAGTGTCACTATCACATCTACAAGGAAGATGATAGGATGGATAATGAAAACCTTCAAAACCAGTGATGATATGCTAATGATGATCACTTGTTCTCTCTAGGCTGGAATACTACTGTACACTAACACCCATATTCAAGGCAGATGAAATAACATATATAGAGAATGTACAGAGAACCTTCACTGCATGTCTAAGTTCCATCAAGCACCTTAATAACTGAAATCGCTTGGAGTAACTTGACCTGGACTCACAGGAATGCAGGAGAGAGAGATACATCATAATCTACACTTCGAATATCCTAGAGGGACTGGTCCCAAATCTGCACACAAAAATCACTCCCTACGAAAGCAAAATAATAATAATAATAATAATTTTATTGAGACATGATAAAATGTTGTACTACATAGTTAGGTATAAATGAGGTGTACATGCCAAAAGCCCCTAATATGCTGAGCATTGTGGACATTCTTAAGATTAATTAACAGTAGACTGATTGGTAAAAGATATTGGTTGATAATTTACAAAATAAGTATAATTGTGTATTTAAGTTGTAAAATTTGAATATAAGTTGAACATAATAATTTATTAATTGCAGCAATGCAATTAATTGAATGAGATCAAAGAAATTAAAACAATTAGTTGTATTGCAATTACAGTTTATATGGTCATTATATAAGTAACAGAGTACAAGAGAGTGAATTATTTTATTTGTTAATGTTATAGAAACAGAGTTAGCTCAATATGCATTATTTATAACAGGTTTTTACATTTAAGGGATTAATCAACTTGTTGGGAATGTTAGATATTGTGCACTTAGGTTTGGGTGAGAAGGTGGTTTTTTAGCAGCGTTTTGAATTGAGGTACAGGCAGAGTTGAGGTACAGGCAGGGTTGAGGTACAGGCAGGGTTGAGGTACAGGCATGGTTGAGGTACAGGCAGGGTTGAGGTATAGGCAGGGTTGAGGTATAGGCAGGGTTGAGGTACAGGCATGGTTGAGGTACAGGCATGGTTGAGGTACAGGCATGGTTGAGGTACAGGCAGGGTTTCTTTGGCAATCACAGGTAATGAGTTCCAAATTTTCGGGCCTTTTATATGCATCGAGTTTTTGCATAGTGTTAGATGGACACGGGGAACATCGAGGAGTGATCTGTGTCTAGTGTTATGGTCATGTGTTATGTTAAGGTTGGTAAGGAGAAGTTTGAGTGGTGGGTTAATATTTACATTTAGTGTTCTATGTATGTAATAGGCACAGTAAAAAGTATTGACGTCTTGTATGGTGAGTAAGTTTAGAATTTTGAATATTGGTGGAGTATGTTGTCTGGAGTGTGAATTTGTTATCATTCTAACTGCTG
>WNWK01028120.1:0-25676 GCA_009830355.1 Cherax destructor | reverse complement strand
TAAGAATAAGAATTATTTTTTTCTTTAACCCAGCAGTCATCTCCCACCAAGCCATATCAACCCCTTATATGGAAGGGGCTGCTAGCCCCTTGATCCTATCAAGATCTAATTTTTTTTTTAACATGTTGGCCATCTCCCACTGAGGCAGGGTGACTCAAATAAGAAAGAAACACTTTCACCACTATTCACACAAAATCACTAAATTTCTCTCTCTATGGAAGAAGCTTAAAAATACGCATATTTTATTTAAAAATAAAATTTTTCAGAAATGCTTGAAAAAGCCTTTAATCGAAGAAATATGCTAAAAATTATTGAATATGTTCCCTTAGGATGATGGGCTTTTTGTCATATTCTGTCATGTAGGATGGGGTTCCTATCATGCTTTATCATGTAGATGGTTTTCTCCCGTCATATTCCATCACACAGGATACTTTCCCTGTCATACTTCACACTGGATACTTTTCCTGTCATACTCCATCACACAGCATACTTTTCCTGTCATACTCCATCACTCAGCATACTTTTCCTGTCATACTCCATCACACAACATACTTTTCCTGTCATACTCCATCACACAGCATACTTATTCTGTCATACTTCATCACTCAGCATACTTTTTTTGTCATACTCCATCACACAGCATACTTTTCCTGTCATACTCCATCACACAGCATACTTTTCCTGTCATACTCCATCACACAGCATACTTTTCCTGTCATACTCCATCACACAGCATACTTTTCCTGTCATACTTCATCACACAGCATACTTTTCCTGTCATACTCCATCGCACAGCATACTTTCCTTGTCATACTTCATCATGCATGATGATGTTTTTTTTATCATATACGTATATATATTTTTTAAAAGTAGTACATATATCATTCTTATTCTAGAGGGGATGGTAAGAGTGACAGTGATGAGGAGGAGCTTGGGCTGATAATGGATGCTGGGGAGACATCAGCTGATGGAGGGAGCGGAGATGGAGGCAAAGACTCGGTGGCAGAACCGCTCTTCTCATTCCTGGAAGAACTCTGCGAGCTTAGGGGTGTCAGCAAATGGCTCAGGAAGACTTTGATTTCCTTTGTTCAAATCACATACGGGAAAACAATTACCAAGTAAGTGCTGAAGCTCACTGTTGTTAGGTTGAAATATTTATTAAATTGGTGCAATGCCGGTCTCAAAATGTCATTAAGAGTTAGTTTAATATCTTTATTATGCACCCCATGATGTTGGAGGTAGTCAAAAGATTACAGAAGTAGTACACAATAGGTCCAGGCAATGAGCCACAAAATTTCAATAGCTAAACAAGTTACAGTGGTAAAGAACTATTTACATGTTTAGATCTGGTTAGGTCTCTCACACAGACAAAATTTAAGTGGTAATGCATTATTACAGTGGGCAAAGTCAGTATTTTTCCAGAATTGTTGGTAATATACCACTGTGGATAAAATACTTAGACATTTCTTGAACATTTCTAAGTGAGTTGTTTCAGAATTCATTAATATTATCACATTAACCCTTTGACTGTCGGAGACCCCTTTCTGAAACTGTCATTCTATGTCGGAAATATTCAAAAAAAAAATTATTTTTCTTATCAAAATGTTAAGATTATTTTTCTGATTGTTTTGGTCCTAAAACAGATTTTTGCCATCAATATTTACCGAGATATGGAGGTGTAAAGTTGGAGAAAATGAGCCGCGTATGGCAACAGCGGCGAATGCCACTCACTCGTAAACATTTGTTTACTTCCATTCGTAGATTTCTTGTTTTTTTCACTATTTTCTTTTTTTACGTAACTTATGTGGCCTGTGAGGCCAAGGTAAGGTGCAATGTATATATATACATTCGTTGTATGCAACACAATAATAGCATAAACATTAGTATCTTTATATTGTTTACAAAACTTGTTTACACAAACCAACAATACAAAAATCTTTATTACTATTGTTCTATAATATATATACAAATGTACAGTCACTGGACATGTTCATAGAAGTTCTGCAGCTTGTGGGACTCTTTGAAACATGGTTCCATGCACAGTGGTGTTTTTCATTCCTCACACATAAAACGAGTGTCTGCATTTTTGTGGGTGTTTTTTTTGTATATGCACAGACAAAACATCTCTTCTGAGCAGTTTTCTTCAAAGTAGCAGCAGGCAGTTGTGTTAGGTAGTTATCCTAGGTTGATGGTCGCTGGTCGTCATTCCTTCCTTCCTTCCTTCCTTCTTACCTACCCTACCTACCTACCCACCTATTTTCCCACCCACCTACCCTACCCACCCACCCACCCACCACCCACCTACCACCCACCTACCACCTTCCTTCCTTCCTTCCTTCCTTACTACCTTTCATCTCGTCCTTCCTTTCTCCCTTCTGTTTTCTATATATACACACAGTCACTGGACACGTGCCTAGAACTGCTATATGCTTCTGGAAGCTGGTTGTTGTGTCTGGGTCATCATTCCGACCTTCCTTCCTTCCTACATTCCTTCTAACCTTCCTTCCTACATTCCTTCCTTCCTTTCATCTCGTCCTTCCTTTATTCCTTCCTTCTGGTGTCTATATATATGCATATATAATCACTGGACACTTCATAGAATTGCTATTAGCTTCTGGAAGCTGGTTGTTGTTTCTGGGTCGTCATTCCTTCCTTCCTTCCTGCTTTCCTTCCTGCCTTCCTTCCTGCCTTCCTTCCTACCCTCCTTCCTACCTTCCTTCCTGCCCTCCTTCCTACCTTCCTTCCTACCTTCCTTCCTACCTTCCTTCCTTCCTGCCTTCCTTCCTTCCTTCCTTCCTACATTCCTTCCTTCCTACATTCCTTCCTTCCTACATTCCTACCTACCTACATACATTCTCCTTTCATACCGTCCTTCCTTCTTTTCATCTCCTTCCTTCCTTCCTTCTGGTTTCTACATATACGCATATATAGTCACTGGACACTTCATAGAACTGATAATAGCTTCTGGAAGCTGCTTGTTGTGAGTGTGTGGACTTATAAATATGCCGAATCAGTGCGGCTCTGTCAAAATGACATATTATACCACCACTGGCCACCCTCACTGCCTTGTCAACACCCATGGGGTCCTATGCTCTTTCTTCCCACAGTCCTTCCTACCTACTTACGTACCTACTTACGTACCTACTTACGTGACCTACTTACGTACCTACTTACGCCTACTTACGTACCTACTACTGCCTACTTACGTCACTACTTACGTACCTACTTACGTACCTACTTACACTTACGTACTACTTACGTACCTACTTACTACCTGCTAACCTACTTACTTACCCACTTGCTTACCTACTTACCTACTTGCCTACCTACCAACCTATTGTTCTATGATATATATACACATATATAATGACTGGACACTCCATCAACTTCACTTAGCGCTTGAAGTTGTGTTTGTGTGACATCTAAATTTGCTGAGTCAGGGTAAGGCAGCTGTCAAAATGACATATTATACCATTACTCACCACCCTCACTGCTGTCAACCTGTCAACACAAAAGGGGACCCATGTCTTCTCCCCCACACCTTCCTTCCTAGCTTCCTTTCTTCCTTTCTTACTTATTTCCTTCCTTCTTTTCTTACTTATTTCCTTCCTTCCTTCCTCTCATCTCTTCCTTCCTGCCTTCCTTTCTTCCTTCATTCATTCCTTCCTTTTTTCTTCCTTTCTTACTTCTTTTGTTCCTTCCTCTCATCTCTCCTTCCTTTCTTACTTCTTTTGTTCCTTCCTCTCATCTCTCCTTCCTTTCTTTCTTTCTTCTTTCCTTCCTTTCTTCTTTCCTTCCTTCCTTTCCTCCTTCCTTCCTCTCATCTCTTCTTTCCTTCCTTCCTTTCATCTCTTCTTTCCTTCCTTCCTCTCATCTCTTCTTTCCTTCCTTCCTCTCATCTCTTCCTTCCTTCCTTACTTTCTTTCTTTCTTCCTTCTTTCCTTCTGGTATCCTGGGCATTACTTTCGGTCACAAACTCCTCAAAACCATGAAATTCATCTTCAGAGACACTTCCATCTGTGTTAGAGTTATCATTAGGGAAGAGAAGAGTCCCAGATTGCCAGGGAGTCAGATATTCTTACCGCTAGGGATGCTGAACATGGACTACTGAAATGGCTTTCCCACAATGCACCACTGGCTGCCCGATTTTTTATACTGCGCACACTGACCACACAGACCCATTCTCTCACATGTGGGCCTACCAGCTTTCTCCCATTGATTTGAGGCCGCTAGAATTTAGGCGTATAAATACGTCCGAAACATTGGCTCGTAAGACGTATATATACGTCCGAAACAGTCAAAGGGTTAAGCAAGTGTCTTTTAAAACTCGTCTATATTGTACAATTTTTCATAAAAATGAGATTCAGATTTGGTTTTATGTACTTATATTAAATTAAACAAATTCAAAGAATGTAAATAAAACAACCTACAGTGGACCCCCGAGTTTCGTAAAAACTTCACTCCTGAAGTCTGCTCAAGTGCCATTACCGAACGAATTTACTCCCTTAAGGAAAAATTTCACGTAGGTTAGTCTATTTCAGACCCCCAAAATACACTTCCACAAGAACTTACAAAATTATACTTACATAATTGCACGATTTCCGGGTATCGTTAACCGAGGGTCCACTGTATTTAATAGTCTGTGTCTAGTTCTTAGGTAACATTTAAGCATTAGAATTAGTTTGCCTGAAATACATTGTATAATTTGTGGTTTTCTTTTGTGCCTTCCTTTGTTTTATTACATGTAACCTACATTATTTTTGCCACATATAGAAATAAAACTTGTACAGTGGTACCCCGGTTTACGATATTTTTTCATTCCAGAATGCTGTTCAAGTGCCATTACCAAACGAATTTATCTCCTTAAGAAAAGTTGTAAAATAGACTAGTCCTTTTAGACCCCAAAATTACACTTACAAAAGCATTTAAAAAAATAAACTTACATAAAAGGGTGAGTTTGGGGACCATCGTAAACCGGGGTACCACTGTATTATGGAAAAAGTACATCCACAATTGACTAACACACATGCTGTTCAATTTTGAATGTACAGTAGAACCCCCCATATCCACTGATTTGGTAGCCATGGTTTCAGTTATCCACAGTTTACTGTGGCCAAAAAATGCCTCTTCATTTTGCATAATAATGACCCCAGAGCGCAAAAGTAGAGAAGCTGGCAGTTCTTCAAAGCCTAAGAGAACCTGTGAAGTGCTTCATATCAGTGAAAAAGTGATGATTCTCCACTTATTGTGCATAATTTATCAATTTAACTTTATTATAAGTATGTATAGGACTTATATACTATAGGGTTTGCTACTATCCACAGTTTTGGTATCCATGGCAGGTCCTTGGAATGTATCCCTTGTGGATACAGTGGATACAGGGATACAGTGGATACAGTGGATACAGGGATACAGTGGATACAGGGATACAGTGGATACAGGGCTCCTACTAAACTCTTTCAGTTGTATTTACAAAAGCGTGCTGCTGTATATAGAGGAGCTTTATAAAAGACCTGACTATACTTCAAACTGAAATAACAATCCATTGAATGTTTGGTGCTGGCAAAAGGTTTTTGATCCAAGGAACTGGAGATACTCTCCCCTTCTGCAGATCAAACCTGATTACCTTCCAACCCCCAGGTATTGTGTAACCTATAGGGATTTAGCACTTCCCGTTGATTACAACAATAATAATATACAGCGTCTCCTCACTTAGCAACATACTCGTTTACTGACGACTCGGACTTACGACAGGCTCTCTGACCAGTATGCATACCTAAATAATGTATATTAGAGTTGATTTCCTCTATTATGTTTAATACAATATACAGTACACTACTGTATAAACTTTTAAAAATATACCAGAAATGTTATAAATGATTCAAAGGTGACATTAAAACAATATCAGTGATGGTTGACACAAACCCACTACCATTATATGTAGTATGCTCCTCACTTAGAGATGAATTCATTTACCAATGTGATCTTAGGAACAAAAAACTGTCGTTAAGTGAGGAGAGGCTGTATTGTATGCATTGTAATTCAAAGCACCACTAGGATAGAAAAACTTTTTTTTTATTTTATAATTCATTACTTTTATTTAAAGAAATTGAACATTTTCAGACACGTGCGAGAAACGGTATCAGGCATGCTGAGTGAGTCAATGGTCCTCTACTACATGCACACAGTGAAAAACAATCTTTGGCCCTCACATAACGAGTTACAAGCCATCCACCAAGCACGCACAGAGGATGACAAACTTAGAACAAGGTTGCAAATAGTCATTGTATTTATTTTTTATTTTAACATGCTGGCCGTCTTCTATTGAGGCAGGGTGACCAAAAAAAGAAACACTTTCACCATAATTCACACTATGACTGTCTTGCCAGAGGCATTCAGATACTATATTTTCTAAAGCAAAACCATTCAAAAATACTGTGCTATTTGTGGGTGAGGTGGGGATATTTGCAGCTTTGAACTGTAGTATCAGTGCACCTCTGGCTAGACAGTGATAGAGTGAGTGATGGTGAAAGTATTTCTTCTCTTTCAGGTCACCCTACCTTGGTGGGAGACGACTGGAGGATTAAAAGAAAAAAAAAGGGGGGAGAAAGTGTTTGAACGAGTGATGGTGAGAACATTTTCTCTTTTTTTTTTTTTTGGTCACCCTCAGGGGCAGATCTACACTATGAAACTAATGAAGCTTAAGCCTCAGTTTTAAAAATATTAATAATATACAGTGGACCCCCGAGTTTCAGTAAAACTTCAATCCAGAAACCTGCTCAAGTGCCATTACCGAACAAATTTACTCCCTTAAGAAAAATGTCACGTAGGTTAGCCCATTTCAGACCCCCAAAATTACACTTACAAAAGCACTTACAATATTATACTTACAAATTGTACGATTTCCGGGGTTACGAAACTCGGAGGTCCACTGTATTGTAATTCAGTACAGAAGTGAAGAAGGTGTTAGTCGACTGGTGTGGGTTGCATCCTGGGGATAAATTAACCTAACTGACCTGAAATGTTCTGCATAACATGGGGCTTTCTATATAGTAGTATGTCATTGATATCATCTATGGTCTGTATACCTTGTAGATGTAATTGTAGAAATAAAGATTTTTTTTACACGCGGCCATCTCCCACCAAGCAGGATGACCCATAAGAAAGAAAATCCCCAAAGAAAATACCATCATCATTCAACACTTTCACTCCACACATATCACTGTCTTTGCAGAGGCGTAAGATATGACAGTTCAGAAATCCTCAAACGCCAATATTCAATCCTCCTTTAAAGTGCAGTCATTGTACTTCCCATGCCTGCACTTTAAAGTAGGGGATTGCGATATTGGCAGTTTGGAGGGATTTTCTGAACTGTCATATCTGAACGCCTCTGCAAAGACAGCGATTATGTGTGAGTGAGGTGAAAGTGTTGAATGATGATGAAAGTATTTTCTTTTGGGGATTTTCTTTCTTTTTGGGTCACCCTGCCTTGGTGGGAGACGGCCGACATGTTTAAAAAAAAATAATTATTTCTACAATCACATGTACAGTAGAACGTCATTTAGCACGAGATTATGTTGCACGTTACCGGTATTGCACGATTTAAGATTTGCGACACATTATCATCTTACACGACGTAAAGATGATATTACACGGTTCGGCAGGAGGGGAAAAATTTTGAGCGCATGGTTATTTACTGCCTAAGAATCCTCATGCTTTGAGGAAAAGGGAATTTGTTGTTTTTCCTTCCTGTAAACTAAGTTTATTCAGATACACGGGGCCAGGAGCTGAGTCTCGACCCCTGCAACCACAATTAGGTGAGTACAGTTACATACATTATCATACATAGCAGCATATGTGTAGAGAACCTAGGATAACCCAAGTCAGTCAATGGAAATACTGTCACTCTGACTTTTTTGGGTTATCCTAGGTTCTCTACACATATGCTGCCATGTATGATAATCTTCGTAACTGTATCTGTGTATACCTGAATAAACTTACTTACAGTTTGTGGGAAGGAAAAACAAGTAACCATTCTCACAAGCAGTCTTGTTACTACTACTGTTGTTGTGGTTCAGCAGACACCACCCGCCTTACCCACCCACCACGGACCCCAGCATTCGTACGTATTTCATACGCGTTAAGAAGTCCTGGCTACAAGCCAGCTGTGTTTGTGAAGAATAAAATAAAGAGTGAATTGTGTTTTGATCTTGAATTAACGAAGAAAACAAAGATATTAGACAAGACATAACCCGTGGCCGTAATGAAGTGTTACTTTGTACACATAAAAAGATGTAAACATAAGTTTGTGTGACTGACTGACTTGACTGACTGACTGACTTGACTGAATGAATGACTGAGTGACTGACTAACTTGACTGACTGACTGACTGAATGACTTGACTGACTTACTGAATGACTTGACTGACTTACTGAATGACTTGACTGACTTACTGAATGACTTGACTGACTTACTGAAGGACTTGACTGACTTACTGAATGACTTGACTGACTTACTGAATGACTTGACTGACTTACTGAATGACTTGACTGACTTACTGAATGACTTGACTGACTTACTGAATGACTTGACTGACTTACTGAATGACTTGACTGACTTACTGAATGACTTGACTGACTTACTGAATGACTTGACTGACTTACTGAATGACTTTACTGACTTACTGAATGACTTTACTGACTTACTGAATGACTTGACTGACTTACTGAATGACTTGACTGACCTACTGAATGACTTGACTGACCTACTGAATGACTTGACTGACTTACTGAATGACTTGAATGACTTACTGAATGACTTAACTGACTTACTGAATGACTTGACTGACTTATTGAATGACTTGACTGACTTACTGAATGACTTGACTGACTTACTGAATGACTTTACTGACTTACTGAATGACTTGACTGACCTACTGAATGACTTGACTGACTTACTGAATGACTTGACTGACTTACTGAATGACTTGACTGACTTACTGAATGACTTGACTGACTTACTGAATGGCTTGACTGACTTACTGAATGGCTTGACTGACTTACTGAATGGCTTGACTGACTTACTGAATGGCTTGACTGACTTACTGAATGGCTTGACTGACTTAAAGTTAGACACTCAGTTCAACCATCGACTTCAGTTCAAGAACTTCTACTATCCACCTCAGCCCAGTAGGGCCACACCATCCATATCCACTCTTCACTACCATCCACAAACATCATTACCCACAATTTAAGGTAAGAAATACTATTATTTCTATTGCATTTGTAGTCTTAAGCAGTAATAGATCATGACAATGCACTACAATTACATATCCACCTCAGCTCAGTAGGGCCACACCATCCATATCCACTCTTCACTACCATCCACAAACATCATTACCCACAATTTAAGGTAAGAAATACTATTATTTCTATTGCATTTGTAGTCTTAAGCAGTAATAGATCATGACAATGAACTAAAATTACATATTCGCCTTCAATTTTTGCAAGATATGTTGGTCTAAAAAAACTTGTTTGGCTTTTTGGGGACTCTCAAACACGTAACCCTATTTTTCCCATAAGTTCTGTTAATTATTTAAGACGAAATTATCTAACACGACTTTTTCAGGAACGTAACTATCGTGCTAAATGACGTTCTACTGTATGTACAACTTATACAGACCATCGTTAACATCAATGACATACTACTATATAGAAAGCCCCTTGTTATGCAGAGCATTTCAGGTCAATTAGGTTAATTTGTTGTCTCTACTTTTCTGTGTGTTGCTTAGACGCAGGTGAAGAATGATAGCAGGTGTCAGGAGATTTGCACTTCTGTCAATCTTCACCCAAGATTGAACTCAGGTCCTTCAGTTGCCAATAGAATGCACTACAGTGCTGTGTGGGCTCACATTAATAATGTAGTTTTTGTTTTTAAATACAATTTTTTTTTTTTAACAAACTAACTCTCTCCTGCCAACAAAAGAGGAAACACATTCACCATCATTCATTCAGTCGTTGCCTGCCAGAATATGCTGACATCAGTTATTATTATTAATATTGTTATAACATAGTGTGGTGCAATAAATTACCTATACTACTGTAATTACATTGTGTGATGTTCCGATGTAATGATATTGTTAATGTCTTAGGGTGAATCATGTCACTAATGTTTGTATCATAAAATGTAAGTTTTCTCTGTCTTTTTCTCAGATATGAAGCTCGGGAGCAGTTTGTTAATAACTTACCCGTTCTTCTGTGCACTCTGGTTGGTCAGCAGAATGCTCGTCGAGGAGCGACAAAGCTCTTCACCACACTCCAGCACCATGCACTTAATAAAAACCTCTTTTATGTAAGTTTTGTATGTTGCTGTAATCAGAAAAATGTTAGTAATAATGGTAGAATTACAAACAGAATGTTTGGTAAATGAACACCGATGCAACTAATGTGACATTTTATTGTAGCAATGTTTTGCTCTCCAGGAGCTTTGTCAAGCCATTTCAGCTTGACAAAGTTCCTGGAGAGGAAATCATTGTTACAATAAAATGTCACATTAGTTGCATTGGTATTCATTTACCTAACAGAAAAATGTTATATAGGATGGCAGGTCCAGCATTCATTCTCGTGTGCTTCCTTCCTCCGCTATATGAGTTGCTGCGCTGCAGAAATGAATAATCGCCACCAAGGTCAAAAATATGGGTTAGTGAATGAATTGATTCCTTAATGTTTTTCTGTTTGTGGAAACGTGTACATTAGATATTGTCTTCTGCACTGTGTTAGGCTCAAAGCCCCATAACAAAGTATGTTAATGGAGCCGGCTTCATCCTCCTCATGCTTCTTTCTTTCATTTTTGAAGGGGGGGTTTTTAAAGGACAAAAGGGGGCCAATGTGACTTTTATTGTGGAAGCCGCCACCAGGGTTTTGTCAAGCTTTGTCAACGGCTTGACAAAGCTCCTGGTGAGCGAAACGTGCCACAATAAATGCCATTAGTTGCATTTGTGTCCTTTATTAAATATTGTCGAATTTACTAATATTTATAACAATGTGGTGATTCTTCTTCTGAAATGCAATGCCTCGTGTTTTTTTTTTTTTAAGCACCAGCCATCTCCCCCCAAGGGGGGTCCCAAAAGAAAAACAATTTTTTTATTAAATTTTAGTTTTTTTCAGAAGGCCTAATGCTTCTGTTCCCCAAATTTTTCAGATTTAATAATCAAAGTACAGTGGTCCCTCGAGACGATGGTCCCCAAAATCCCCCCTTTTTTTGTAAGTTTTTTTTTTAAATGTTTTTGTAAGTATATTTTGGGGTGAAAAAGGACTAGTCTATTTTACATTATTCCTTATGGGGAAAAATTTCATTTGGTAATGGCACTTGAACAGCATTCTCGAACAAAAAAATATCGTAACTCAAGGTACCACTGTATTATTATTTAGAATGATCATTGCATTTAAAATTGTATTTTCAGAGAAAAAACGTCCATAAGTTTCTTCCCCTTTTGTGCGGGTTATTTGTTTATTATTCTAGTCATGGTTTTTGGACTTTTTTTTCTTTAAGTCTCGATACAGCAAACTAATAGGTAAAACAATGGACAGTAAAGCAGGTGTGGTAGAAAAGGGGAAGAGATTTTTGCTATAATAGTAACAATAACAAACATTTTCCCTAATCAATGGACTTGTTTATTGTTTCTGAATTGATAAACCTGTGACATCTTGCTCCAGATTTGCAAAGTCCATTGTATATAGACATACATTAAGAGATTACCCTTTGATATGAAGGACCCTACTTTTAAAAAAAAATCTAACCCGATTATTCTGTCAAGTTACTTGTAATCTTTGACTGTCACATAGAACTACATCATTGATGCCAGGGTCCATCATGTAGATCCATGTCATAAGCTGTAATCTCTGAAAACAAGTACGTATATCCTCAATGAAAAAAATTTTTTGTTTTCTTAATAGTTTCATTGGTTTATGAACCAGAAATGTCTTATGGATTTTTTGGGAATTAAAAATTTTCATATTCAACTACACAAGAATTAAAAAAAAGTTATATGACAAGTCTGAATCATATCGGCCTTTGAAGGTTAATATGAGAGACCAAGGTTATAATAGCAATTATTATAACCTTGGTTATAAAACCAAGGTTACAGATTTAACCTATTTTTAGAATAAGTGGTCCCCGGTTTTCGGCATCTCCAAACTCGAACATTTATAAGTGTATTTTCGTAAGTGTGTGAAGTGTTTTTTTGGGGTCTGAAATAGACTAACCTACTGACATTATTTCTTAAAAAGTAAATTTCGAATGGCACTTGAGCAGCATTTTTTGGAACAAATTTTTCGGAAAACCGAGGGACCACTGTACTAAGAACACTCCTTTAGGGTTTGCAGACCCAAGTATAGCCTGAAATAGTTTTTTAATGTAGTGGATGTGCCTCTGGAAGACAGCGAGAAGTGGGGAAAATGCTGATGTGTTAATAAAAAAAAAAAATTTAAAATTTTAAAAAACCATTTTTCCAGACTGTACTTGAGGTCCTTTCTCAAGGAATTGTTTCCTGAACTTCAAGAGCATATCGACAAGAAGTTATAAGAACTTAGTGAAATTGGTGATCACTGAAACTCAACTATAATTACAGGTGGTATGGATTAGTAAAGTTATTAAATCTATTGACCACACAGTGGTCTTAAGGTTGAATATCACCTGTACAACCACCAGGAAGAGTCTTGGTCCCTTTACACTTATTGAGTTCTCTCTTTACTTATTGCATTCCTGTTTTTTTTTGAAAGTATTTTTGCACTGTTTGCCAAGCCTCTTGGCTTTGTGGGGGGTTTATATTGGTAGGCAGATTTGGGATCAATTCCCCCAGACTTTTCCAGGTGAAATTATGATGCATCTTTCTCACCTGGCTGGTACTAATGACTTTATTTTGTTGATATTTATATTTTGGCATATCAAATTTTTTCAAATGGGGAAAACATTTTCTAATATATCAGTATTGCAATTTTTGTTTGTTCTACATAGTTTTCTTCTCAAAGGAAAGGTGATGAAAAAAACAGGAAACTTGACCATCATTCATTAAGAGCTGTTTGTAAATTAAAAAACCATGGTGACATCATCACCCCTTTAAGGGATACTTTTTAAAAAAATTTAACCCCATTTCAAAAATCCCTCACCTCAGCCTAACTTTTGCAAAAAAATTTTAACTTTTTAGAACCTCCATGGGGAATTTTGGTTTTAACTTAGGGCCCCCTCAAGACAGTGATGGATAGTGATGGGGAAGTGTTTCTTTTTTGGGCCCCTTTTTTATGGGAGATGGCTGGTTTGTCGAAAAAAACTAGAAAAATAGTGTAATACTGGAGAACAGAAAAAACACATTCATCATATCACCCCAATTTTTAAACGTCTTTCTTTTTTTTTAAATGGCCTCAAAAGGTATTTAATTCCCTTTGGAGGACTTTTTTAAAAGATTCTTTTTCCAGCCGGCAGCCCCAAAAAATTTTTTGGGCATCCTCCCAAATGGGATTTATTGAAAATAATCTACCATTTATTTGAAATGAAATGCAGATGCACATCTGATAAAACAGCGGAAATAGGAAAGTGAATGCTTTTTCTTCTTAGAGCCCCCTTTACCATAGTGGAGATGATTGGGACTAGAACAAAAATTTAAAAGGGACTTGGGGAAAACATTAAATTTCCCCTGTTTTTTCCCCTTTAAAATTATCTTTATTATTGGGTATTACAAAACCAAAAAAAATATTAGTTAAGATGCTGGTAGGGGGTGATCTTAGTCTTAAATCTGTTATTAAGTACGTTAATCGGGTCCAGTTAACATAATCCCAAAAGAAAATTTCTTATTCTACTTATTTAAACCCCTTTTGTGGTTTGCGTTTTTTTTGATTATAATAATCTACTTTTATTTTTTACATTATTTTTTATTTGTTATTGATTATTTTTTTTTTATTTATTATTATGTAAAATTGGGAATGGTTCTGTATAAGGCCCAAAAGGGCCCAAAAAAGCAAAACCCAGCAAAGGGCCTACTGTAGTAGTAATTTCTTTTATGTTTACTAAAGCAACGGTACCCGGAGATAAGGTTTTTTGTTATCTTTTTTGTCCTATTATTAAATTTGGTTATTTATATTTTTCGGTTACATTCCATGAACAAGATTTTTTTGTTGTAAGATAATTTATGGGTTTAATTTCCTCATTAGTGTCAGTAAAGGAAAATTAATTTTAAAAAGGACCTAAATGAAAAAAACCACACTGCTGAATTTTTTTGGATTATCCGGGTTTAAACCCCTCTGGGGTTAACAGTTTGAAAAAATTGTTCTTTTTTCAACATTCCTGTCAAATTAAGAACATTGGAAAAGTTTCTCTGGGGGGAAGGGGAAAGAAAAATCTTTCCTCCATAAGAGGCGAAAAAAATCCGGGAGCAAGGAGATAGTCCCTCCTTCTGTATAGATTACTAAATGCTGGCAGAAAGGGTGCAAAGTAACATCATCTGTATTAAGTACAAAATGCGGGAGCAAGGTTTTTAAATAACACCTGTAAAAAATTCCCTTAAATGCTCAGAAAGGTGCTAGTAACATTTTTCCCCCTGTAAAATAATTCATTCCCAAAAAAAGAAAAAGTGTTTCTTTTTTTTACAGGTCACCCTGCCTCAAGGGAAGGGCCAGTGTTTTAAAAAAAAAATATACGTACAAAAAATTTAAAATTACATTGGTACCTCATTGATGGCCCCCAAAACTCCCCCCTTTTTTTTTTAATTTTTTTTTTAAATGTTTTTTGTAAGTGTTTTTGGGGGTCTAAAAAGGGCTAGTCTATTTTTCATCATTCCTTATGGGGATAAATTCGTTTTGGGAATGGCACTTGAACAGCATTCTGGGAAAGAAAAATTCGTAAGTCGAGGTTAAAATGATCTTTATTCCGATACTGTCGGGGAAAAAAGATCCAACTTTGCACTTGTGTCTTACTAATCAACTTTGATCTGTATCCATTATCATATTCACATTACACCTTTCTTATCCCCCATTCATGTATTTATGTTCCTCCCCCCCCGATCCTCTTGAGTTAGTCTCGATTATTCATCAGCTATTTTTTTTAAGAAAAAAGGGCAATCCCCCCTGGGGCAGGGTGACCTAAAAGAAAAGAACCTTTTTTTTTTTTTTTTAAAATTTTGTAATTTATACATGAGAAGGGTTACTGGGCCCCTTGCTTTAAGCATTTTTGTCGCCCTCTTACGATCACAATTGGGGGAAGGTTTGTTTTCCCCTTCCCCTTAGGGGTTTAGCTTTGCCCTTGACAAAATGATGGATGTATACATTTTTTTTTTTTTTTTGTTCAGATTCAGTACATAATCTAAAATTTGTTTCATTCGTTGGATTTTCCCCTGTTTTCTGGGTCAAATTGGGTAGGAAATTTAAATATATTAAAAAATTGTTTTTTTATCGCCATTGTCAAAAATTGGGCAAAAAAATTTATTGTATACAGTGTCTTCAACTTCCAAAAACATTGAGAATCTTCTGTAGTGTAATTTTTTTTTCCCCCCCAAATTTCCCTCCCCACCCAGGCAGGGGGACCCAAAAAAAAAAAATCCCCAAAAAAAAACTTTATCATCATTCAACATCACCACCTCCTTCTAATCCCCTGTTCCCTTTGAGAGGGCTCGATTTCGACAGCTGAAAAAGTTTTTCCACCCCTCTCCCTCTTATCACACTCCTCTCTGTATTTATTATTATTCTTTTTGTATATTATTATTATTATATCATTTTGTGTATAATATTAATTTTATCATACACCAATTTTTTTTTCCAAAAAATCAAAATCAGTCATAATAAAAATGTTTTTTTAAATCATCAGTTTTGTCAAAATTGACAAAAAAAAATTTAAGGGGCCCCACTGTTGTCCAGTTTTCCCTTTTTATCAAAAAAATTTAAATTTTAATAAAAATTACAGTAAGTTTTTTTCTCAAAAAGGATTTGTAATTTCAATTTCAAGAGATCCTTAAAATACAGGCTTTTACATTCTTGTTTTTTTTTTTTTTTTTTTTTTAAAAAAAAGTCAATTCCCGGTTTTTTTTAATTTAAAACAAGTCACATTCCTGGTTTTTTAACTTTTTAAACAAGTCACATTCCTGGTTTTTTAACTTTTTAAAAAAGTCACATTCCTGGTTTTTTAACTTTAAAACAAGTCCATTCCTTTTTTCAACTTTAAAACAAATCACATTCCTGGTTTTTTAACTTTAAAACAAGTCCCTTCCTGGTTTTTTTAGCTTATGAGTCATATTCCCGGTTTTTTTAACTTTAAAACAAGTCATTCCTGGGTTTTTTAACTAATAAATGACCACATTCCCAAGGGTTTTGGGAAATTAAAAAATCATTCCTGGTTTTCACCAAAACCTAGTCACTTGTGGGCCAAAATTATCAATGAAATCACATTATTAGTTTTTTAGTTACAAATGAATAATTTCTGTTTTTTTTTTTTACAAATGAATTATATTCTTGGTTTTTTTAACTTGAAAATGCATTGTATTTCTGTTTTTTTAAATTAAAAAAGCAATGTATTTTTTTGGTTTTTCAATTTACAAATCATTGTATTCTTGTTTTCTGATTAATACATCGGCCCTTTCCCAAACCCAAAACAGGGCCCAAACCAAAAAAAAAAAATTTTATTCACTCCCCATCACTGTCTTTTCCAGAGGTTGCCGCATTTTCAGTTCAAAAAACTGCAATGGACTTCCCCCCTGTCCTTCAAAAGTGTTGGCCCGTCTTCTTTGGTTTTTTTAAGATTAAAACCCTCACACCAGGGAAGAGTGCCAGATCAGGTCTGTATAAAGTACAAAATTTCCCCTAGGTTTAGCATTTTTTTTTTATTATAAAAAACGGGAATTTTAGGGACCCATTACTGAATTCCTGGTATTTCCCAGTACAACTATCAACATCAGTGCAAAAAACCCCAGCCATACACCACAGCTAACGATCCACAACTTTCCACCTCGGCCCAAAAAGGCCCTCCCCCACCCTTTCCCCCTTTTTAAAATCATCGACATACCAGAAGTTAATGTAAGAAATATTTATTTAAATATTTGTAGCTATAAGTATTTTATTAACTATAACACATCAATCATCCACTTACAATTACTTTTTTTTTTTTTTTTTTTTTACAATTTTCAGCCCTAACATTTTTTATTTTTTGGTAGGAGTGGGAGGAACATAACCCTTTTTTTCACATATCTTCTTCATTTCCCTTTACACTACTCATGTATTGGGAACTTTTAGGTGGTGGCACAGTTACCCTTCCACATGTGAAATTGCTCCATTGTAGGGGCAATAATAATAATAAACCTTTAAACTAAAGCAGGGTGGGTTTATTATAGATTATTAATCATGTTAGAGTTCCTATGACTTACTTGTGGCAATTTAAAAATTTTTTTTTTTTACCCTTGTTGATTGCCTGTTCAACCAAGTTGTTGCTGTTAGCAGCTGACTGGCCCACAGCTTGCTTGATCTGACACTTATTATTTAAAATGGCTTGCTGCTATGATTGCCTCTTGAGGGTTTAACACTCCATGTAATTATATGATTAAGCAGCAAAATGCATTGTTTCTATTAATATGTACTATATACAATATTATATGCATGGGGAAGCACTAAACCCATAGGGGAAATGGGAATAATAGGGTTTTTGATTTGAGGAATGGAAGGGTAGCTCTTGTTTCTTGGATGAAGAGCTCTTCACCAGCTTCAACACCTCCTCAAGGAGTGTTATAATCAGACTAAATGTGCCAAACTTGGTTTGGGTTGCCTTCTCCTTCCTCTGATCAAACCTGATTTACCCCCCTTCTCCCCACTTCTCATTCCCCAGCACTGTACAACCTTACAGCTTAGGGGGCCCCCATGGATGGAATACTTTTTTATGATGTACTGGTAATCAAATCAGAATCATTATTTTCAAAGTTTATTCAATTATACATTGATAATGTTCATTACAACAATGCACAAAAATTATCTACACTTATATAAGGTCTCCATATTTATACATGTTCAGTTGGTTATATATAATCAACATATAATGAAGATTTTAACTTTCGTCACTAAATGCTGTTTTGGAAAAACTCACCATTAAGATTTATGTAACTGTATAGATTTCTGACAACATTTTAGTTCAGTGTACAAATATAAACTGTCTCTGTCCAGAGTTTGTTGCTTCAGGTCTCAAGACTGCACATACCTACATGTGATATAATCTAAAATATGTGGCATTTGGTGTGTAATTGTTGATACATGTTTGAGTTTTTATGCTCATAAGAACTTTTATTGTGAATTTTTAGTATACTGATGGCTCTTTTAGGCTATATGGGTTTGGTGTGTTTTTTGGGGGAAAAAAATGGACCCCTGGTTTTCGTAATTTATTCATTTCCCGAATGCTGTTCAAGTGCCATTACCCAAAGAATTTATTCCCATAAGGAATAATGTAAATTAGACTAGTGGTTTAGACCCCCAAAAATACACTTACAAAAATACACTTACATAATTGTTTGAGTTTGGAGCATAATGAACACCGGGGTCCACTGTACAATGAAATACCCGTTTATCATGCAGTCAGGACTTGGGTGTCTGGGGGGAAACCGCGATTGTGGGAACATCCAGGAGTGTAATCTTGAACACCAAAGAAGTGTGTGGGTGTTGGGGGTGTAACAAAAGATGTCAGTCATGGACAGCAGTAATGCACTGTAACTTTTTTTTTGTGTGTGTGGACACCAGCAAACACTATTGTAAAGTAACAGTGAGGTAGCCAGGTGGGCATTGGGGTGCCTAGATGGTAATGAAGGGGAGAGGGGAAAGGGAGGTGGGGGGAAGGGGGTGCTGGTTAGCAGGTGATGTATCTTGAGGGCAATGAAGTGAGCAGCCAGTGGGTGTGAATCTGGAAGGGTGGGTGGGATACAAGTTGTCAATTGGGTTGGTTTGGCAGGTTTTAAAGGGTTGTAAAAAACCCCCATGGGGTTATGCGGTACTTGGGGGGAAAGTAAGGTAATCGGGGTTTTAAAATAAGAAATGAGTGTAGCTCTTAATTTGAATCAAAAGCCCTTCAATGTAATGTTGCTGGCATATTTCCAAAATTTTTTTATTGCTGCTTGGTCAGCCACTTTTGGGGGGACTTGTGGAAAGACATTTTTCCTTTATCGATTTTTCTTAATACCACCATATTTCACTAGTGAAGTATGGGGGGTGCAGGATGTCACCAGGTCACAGGTAACAATTGTCCATGACAAAAGTTGAATTTTAATTTGGGCAATGCTAAAGGCCCCTGAGTCTGTTCTGTGGTGTTCATGTTTAAATAACTGCTAATTCCAGCCATCTCTATTTGTCTACCTCTTTGAGTTTAATGTCTTCCCACTCCATGGGGTTTGACTGCCCTAGTGCATGACAGTGCATTGTTGTTGTAGGTTCTGTATGCATATTTGTATTTTAAAATTTCCCTGTTATGTGCCATTTCACTTAGCATATGCTACATAACACACACATTCTAGAAAAATGTATTTTGGTACCCGATTTACGATGGTCCCCAAACTCCCCCTTTTTTATGTAAGTTTTTTTTTTAAAATGCTTTTGTAAGTGTAATTTTGGGGCCCCAAAAGGACTGTCTATTTTACAACATTTCTTAAGGAGATAAATTCGTTTTGGGAATGGCACTTGAACAGCATTCTGGGAAAGAAAAATATCGTAAGCGAGGTACCACTGTATTGAAGTGTGTATGTTTGTCTCAGGGAAACATGCATCATTCATTGAGATAAACATACACACCTCAGAGTGGACTAGAAATAGACATTTGTATTTAAAAACCTTTTTTTATGACAGTCACCCAAGCCTATCTTGCCCCTAGTTTTTAAGAGCCTTTTTGAATAATAAAACATGCAGTTTTCAAACTTTGATTCTGCTGATGTGGATTTCAGATAAAAATATACATATCAAATATTTTTCTGTCTTTGTTTAAATGTGGGTTCATTTCTATCATTCCACTCTCCCCTTTTTTCCATTTATCTGTATCATTATATATTCCCTGTAACTCAAAAGAAATAAAATTGCAATCAAATCAGAGCGTGTGGGGGTTTTAATTCCCTGGAAGGAGTTCTAAAACTCTCAGGGGCTGCGTTAACCACTTGGCCAGCTGATTGGTCAGGTTTTTCCCCTTTTCTCTTGATGAAAGCCCACGAACTCCTTTTTTTATAAGACAAATATATGTTACACTGTACTTTCAAATTAAAAAAAATTTTACAGACACACTAAAAAACCCACATTAAATGAAAATACAAAGCAATATGTAGCAAACAATTACAAATACAGTGGTTAAAAAAAATTTATATTGTATCAATGAAAATACCTACATTGAAAATTTTTTTCCAAATTACCTCTTTAGGAGACTCTTACCTGTGTCTCATTGATAACCCTAAAGGGTTTTCCCCCCCTCAGTTTTCCCAGTTTCCCTTTTAGTTTTCTTGGGGCTGTAAACCGTGCCTTGCTTAAACCCTTTTTTAATCCTGAGGGGAAAAAAAAAATTTTTATAACAATTTCTTCTAAATGCTGAAAATATTCTACAAGGAAATTTTAAAATTTCCCTATATTAAGATTGAACCCACGAGTTGATTCTTGGTTTTAACTTACAAATGAGTTGTGTTCCTGGTGATTCGGCTTGCAAATCCCTCAAGGGGATTTTGATGCTGGTGAGGGGTTCTTGATCTAGGAATTTGGGACTGTGCCCATTTCCCCTGAAATGAGCCTGAATACTTTCCACCCCCCCCACAGGTGCTGATAACCCTATGGGTTTAGCGTCACCCATGATTATAATAATAATAATCAGCCTGCAAAAGAGTTTGGTTGCTGGGTTTTAAATTTGCAAGAGTTTCTGGGGTTTTTTCTTTAAAAGAGTTTGCCTGGGGCAACTTAAAAGAGTTGTGTTCCCAGTTTCAACTCATTTGCAAGTTAAAAACCCGCACAATCATTTGAAATTAAAAACCAGAAACAAGTCATTTGGAAATTAAAAACCGGCTGAATGTGGGCCCAAATCCCTTTTTTTCCCTTACACCATAGATCATTCCATCACTATTGACAAACATCACTCTCAACTTGTAGTGGTTCTGTCATTTACCCCAAACCATTGTCCAACGGAAATTTTCCCGACATGTGGTGGTGATATTTTTGGGGCAGCTTGCCCAAGAACTCCCTTCCCAAAGTTGACACTTTTTTCCTCCCTGCCAAAAGCAAGACGTTATC
Source organism: Cherax destructor (assembly GCA_009830355.1). Taxonomy (NCBI): domain Eukaryota; kingdom Metazoa; phylum Arthropoda; class Malacostraca; order Decapoda; family Parastacidae; genus Cherax; species Cherax destructor. The sequence continues at coordinate 4,413 of WNWK01028120.1, read as the reverse complement.
CTTGCAAAAGTTTTAACATTTGACGTTGAACTTCCACCTTTTCTACTTTCAGGTCACCATTTCAGGTTCGAAAATGCCCCTACACCCAAAAAGTGTAGAAACTGCTGGATTTTGTCATCAGCAAAAAATTGCAGGTCCATGGCCAATGCCCAGTCTGTGGGCCCCGCCATGCCATCCTTCTTGTAATCTACCTCCCTTGCCCCTTTTAAATGTCATGAGGCGATCCATCGACTTTCCCCCTGTCAGGACCAAAAAGTGGAAACCTTTCCAAAGAGGCAGGCACTTTTCCATGCTATGGCCATTTTATCTACGCCAAGGAAGACTGTATTTTTTTTCCAGCAAAAAGCCCCCCCCCTTTGGGGTTTCCCCTCCGTGGCTTCCCTGTGGTCGGGCCCCTCCCCAGTCACCCCCGCCAACCTTTTTTCTGTTCTTGGCCCGAGGTCCCCTCATCCCATACGTCCCCCCCTTCCCCTACCCTTGAGGGGGGGTTCACCCCCGTCCACCCCCCAACCTAACCACCCCCCCTTTTTATAAGTCCGGCAAAAAAACCCCCTTTTGGGTTTTTCACCTCCACTAGTTCTGTAACGGAGGTTCATCCTCCTCCTCGTTTAAACATCCCCGTCCCCCCCCAAATTCCTTCCTTGACTGCCCCTCCCCAGGTGTTTCCCTCCTGTCCCCCCCAAGCCCCTTGACAGTTTCCTCTTCCCCGCCTCCCCCTACTATAGTACAGTCCTAGTCTCCCGATGGTTTTCGCTTCCCCCTTTCATTTCTAATGTAGTCCCACATTCTGCATCTTTTCTTCCAAACACTGGAATCTATCGCAGAATTTATTAAAAAGAGAACCGTTGATGGAAACCCCCCCCTCCGGTTCCCCCCTCTCTCTTCTCCATCTCACCCCTCCTTCCTTCCGCCCACTCCTTCTTTTATTACAACTCTTCCCTGCCTCCACATGTGGACTTTTCAACCCTAGTCCAAAATACCCCTAACTTTGACTTGTATCTTTTCTTCATTTTCATGGGTTATTTGCAGTGGAATATCCGAGGTTTTAGGGGAACTGGGGTGAGCCCCGGTGTGCTTCCCCGTTTTCCGGGGTCTGTTAACCCAAATTACAACCACTGTTTTTCCGTCCCTTTTTGGGGTATGATTTGAATTTATCGGGTCCTTTTTTCCCCGGGGGAAACCTTCAAAATGTCTTCTTATACCACTGGTATTCCATACCGTCAGCTCTATGTTCATTCTTCTCACATTAAGTGTATACCACTTTTAAGTGGTATACATCGTTCTTTTTTATCTCTCCCCCTCGGGCTTTGTCATCCCGATGTTGATTTTCTGGTTTCTTCCTTCCGCCACCCCCTTTTTGTTCTTGGCGATTTTAAGCAAAATTTTTTTTGGGGGCGCATACCTGTGGCATTCATTGGAAAGGGATTTCTTTCTTTTCCCCCCCCATGTTTTAAATACGGGTACTCCCACTCATTTTGATCCTCAAACTCATTCTTTCTCTTGCATCGATCTCTCCATCTGCTCTTCCTCCAACTGTCCTTGACTTCACCTGATCTGTCCTCCCAGACTTACATGACAGCGATCATTTTTCCAATCATCCTCATGTCCCCTTCGTATTCTCCACCTTCTAAGTAACCCACGCTGGCAATTTGACCTGGCGAAATGGGACCTTTACACATCGTACTGCCTTTCCATGAGGCTCCTTCCTGGAATCCTCCATTGATGAGGTTTTGCATATCTTCTCGTCCTCCTTCCCTCGCAGCTTCATGTTCTATCCCCAAACCTCGGAGCAAGCATTCTCAGAAGTGTGTGCCTTGGTGGTCTCCTGCTTGTGCTCGGAGCAGTACGTTTGGAAATGTGCTGCATGGGGCAGAGTACCGGTATAACAGAACCACAGAGAGACTCCTTGATTTTAAGCAGAAGAGAGCAATGGCTCGACATGTCATCCGCAAGGCTAAACGCACTTGCTGGCGGGATGCGTTTCCACCGTCACTTCGGCTTCCTCGATGAGTGCAGTCTGAAAGAGAGTGCGGATATTGAGTGGTAAATTTCTGCCCCCGACCCGGCTCCTGTTCTTAGGGTTGCCGGTGTAGTCTTAACACACCCTGCTTGCCGTTGCCAATGAGAATTGGTAATCATCTCATCCGCATTTCTCAGGGCTCCATCTATGCCCCTCGTTCCTTTCTTCTAAGTCTTAGCGAGTTAAAGCCCTTAGATTTTCTTCTTTCAGAGAAGAATCTTATAATGTGCCTTTTACCCTTCAAGAACTGGAGGCAACACTCTCAGCAGATCATAGGCAGCTGGGCCAGATAGCACCATATTTGTATGCTACAGCATTTACATCCGGTCTGCCAACTCTTGCTGTCCTCTTAGCTCTTTAATCTTATATGGTCACAAGGGGTTATTCCCAACTGTGGAAGTCTACTTCTTTATTTCTCCCTTTTGCGTAAACCGGGTACTACGGGACATGATACCTCCACTACCGTCCATAAACTCCTGCTCAGTGCAGTTTGCAAGGTGATGAAACGTCTAGTTAATAGGCGTTTGATGTAATTATTTAGAGACGCACAGTAGTCTCTCCTCTGAATCAATATGGCTTTCGTAAGGGCCGTTCTGTCGTGACCCCTTACTGCGCTTGGATACGTATATTCGCCAACTTGTGCGGGTGCTGCCCCTTCCCCTTGCATTTTCCCCTCCAGCACCCATCAAGGGGGTTTTCCCGGTTGGGCCACCATCCGGGTTTAAATTTTCTAGTGGCAAAACTCAAAAATTCGTTTCTAGAGGTTCAGTGGTCTAGATCATCCATTTTTTACCTAAAAGCTCCCGACCCCGGGCTTTAACCCCCGGTCGGGTTTTCTCGGCCCCTTGTTTGACCATCGATTGCCCGGAAACCCCCTTACCTCTCTAAAACAACTTGTAAACCCCAAACAAACCCACCCTTAAAACCCCAACTCTTTCATGGGGGGCTGATCGAGAACTCTTTTGCCTGTTTTTCAGCCTTTTTTATCGAAACTCAATTATGGTGACCAGATATTTTTGGGGGCCCTTTCCTTTACTTTTCGCCTTTAAACCCCATCATCACCAGGGATTCGTTTATGTTTTGGGGTTTTTTTTGTTCTTCCCCGGTTAGACTCTATGTAGGGGAAAACATTCCTTCCTTGTCAATCTTCGTGATGCACATTCCCTTTGCTTTTTTTCGCTCTCATGACCCCCTTTAATTCTTGTAAAAGGTTTTTACAGATGTTAGTAGGCGCTCTTTATTTTTCCCTTCCCCCTTTTATTTTGTCCCTTTTCTTTTTGTCTACTTTCCCAACCCTTGTCTTCCCTTCATTTTAACCTTTATATGTTCATGTGACATCTCCCCCTTTTCCCCACCCCCCCCTTGGAAGTTCCCGGGGTGTCCGTGTCTGTTCTTTCCCTTTCCTTGGGAAAGCCCAACTTTCCTAGGGGCTTCTTGCTCTTTTTTTTAGACCAAATTCCGTTCTCATTCCCATGGCCCCTTTTCCCGTGTACACCAAAGGTTCAAAATCTCTACGGCCGGGGTTTCGGGAGCAGTGTTTCCGGACGCGTCGTCGAGGGGATCTATTACCCTGGGGTGCATATTTAGGCGAATTGTATCCCTTCTTGTGGCCCTTATCCTTTTTGCATCTATGCCTGTGTCACCATTTGTGGTGTTTCAGACCCCCTTAGTGCTTTACAGGGGTATCCAAAAATTTTTATCCCTCCCCCCGGGTTTTTCTTTTCCCAAAATTTAGTTACGCCGTATCTTTAACAAGCAAAAGATATTGTTTTTGTTGGGGCCCTGGGGCATGTTGACTACAGGGCAATGAACAGGCGACATTGGGGTCAGGGTCATGTTTTTTTTTTTATTTTAGGGTTTTCCCTTTTAGGGGCTATTTTTGGGGATTCTTTCCCCCCCCGCACCCCTTGGGAAACCCCTGGTCCCGACTGCTAAATAACAAACTTCTTTTATTAAAAACCCCCTTTTTGGTTTTTTGGCCTTCTTCTTGTCAAATGTTTGGGGTTGGGAGACTACCTCTCCCGGGGCTTTCCCTCGGCCCCTTTTCTTACTCCGGGGATCTTTGGAGAGGCTCCCCCCCCCTCTGTGGCTTGTCGGGTTCCCGTGTCTGTTGACCTTTCCCCCTTTGGGCTGCCCCTCTATCAACGGCCGAAATTTCCCCCAAAAACGGTCTTTGCTCTGGGCCCTTTTTTTACCTTCCCTTCTTGGTGGACCCTCCTTTAATCCTGACTCTCTCGTTGACTTTTGGGAAACGACTTCTTTTTCCCAAAATCTTTAAAATTATCCTCTCATCCCCCTCAGTCCCTTCTACCTCAAACTCTTTTCTACCCTTTTTTCCCTGCACTATCCACTTCCCGCTCACTTAAAACCCACTAATCATCCCTCTCCCTCTT
>WNWK01028119.1:0-25677 GCA_009830355.1 Cherax destructor | reverse complement strand
TTGCAAGTTTTTTTATAATCTGAGGAAGGCGGGTGAATCAAATGCCTCCCCGGGGGGGAAAAAATTCCCCAATTCGTTTTTTCCAAACCTATCACCATAACAGGTCCTTGGTTAATTCGGGTGTTCTTTGTTGGGTGCCTGTGGGTGGGCCCTGTGCATCTGACTCTTTTCCAGTTTCCCGGGGGACATGTGGGGTGTCCGTCTGACTTTTTTGGAGATGTGTGTATTGGGGGGGAGTGACATGTTTTTCCCAAAAATTTCCCAGGTGGAGGCATGGGTATGGGTGGTGAACTATCAATAGTTCCACATGTTTAGCAGGGATGGCTGCTCCTCCACAACAATTTGGTGTGTGTGATTGGAACTCGGTATCCCCAGAATAATTTGGGAGGGGGGCCCTGTCCCCCTTTTGCAGGGGTTTGGGGTTCCCCTCTGGTTTTTAGACTGGATCCCTCGCCCTCAAATGACATTAAAAACTTTGTCTTTTTTTATATCGAAGGTTGTTTTTTTTCCGACTGCATTTTCTTTGGGAAACTGAAACCCCCTTCTACTTTACAGTTAATACACCTATTTTTTTGGCTGTCAAGGCCTACTGTGCATTCTCTAGGGGAAATTTTTCCCCAGCACCCACCACCCAAGAATGTGGGTATTTCCCAAAATTTCTGCAACATGGCCATAGGCTGGCATTTGTAACCCCTACGTTGGGGGGGAAAATTTAAAATTTCGAGGGGTAGGAAACGTAGGCCAGGCACCCAGATATTTCGGGGGAGGGACACAGGGCCTACCCAACTGGCAATAATTTGGGATTTTCCCAAAGGGCAAGAAGCAGGTGGGAATTTGTGATTATCATTCTATTTCACTCTCTTGTGTATTTCAGGAAGATCCGTCTTAGCAGGCCATTCCATTATTTATGCAGAAATAGGGAAGGAAGGGCGCATTACTCGCCCTTAACTGGAAAGGTGCATATGATTCCGTGGAATGGAACACTATGCATAGTATCCTACCTAAATAGGGGTTTAGGGAGGTCCAGGAAAGAAATAGTGAGGTGGGTGGATACATGTATCGTGAAGTGGTGGATAGAGTCCATGTTAATGGAAGACTAGGGGGAGGGGTTGTATCCATGTGTAGAGATTTAAGGCAGGGTTGTTCATTGTCTCAGATGCTTTTCGCATGTGTGTAGAACCCTTCTGTAGGCTGATAAGGGACAGAGTTTGTGGTGGGGTGATGAGAGTGGGAAGGAGAGCTTTTCCTGCAATTATAATAATATATCTTTATTTACTAAAAGTACATGTACATGGTATACAAGCCTATCTGACATTAATGACATACTACTATATAGAAAACCCCCTTGTTATACAGAGCATTTCGGGCACATTTGGTCAGTTTTGTCCCAGGATGCGACCCATACCTTTCGACTAACACCCAGGTACCCATTTTACTGATGGGTGAACATGGACAACCAGTGTAAGGAAACACGCCCAATGTTTCTACCCCTTCACCGGGAATCGAGCCCGGACCCTCAGCATGTGAAACGAGAGTTTTTGCTACTAGGCCATGGGACACATACTCTCATATCTGTAATATTCTTAAATGTTAATCATTCCACTGAGACGCTCCATATACAGACGAAGGCGAATAATCACAGAGCTGCTGAGAGGGGCAAGTTTATCTGAAATACGAAGGGAGGCACTGGTTTGAGAAATAATAAATATCGAACTTAAGCTTAAGGAATCGTACAGGAGACAAAAATCTCAGGAAGAACTTAAAGCCATCAATGAAATTGAAAGAAACCTGAAATACTCTGCTTAGACGAGATGGAACATACACAGATGACATACACAGATGAGATACTAAAGTTCCAATACGACTCAGTGTTCAGTGAGCCGTTAACCACTCAGATTCGTCTATCTAAACGATTTTTTTATGACTGAGACCCAAAATTTAGTCACTTCAAAAATCTCAGATATTATCCTAACACCACAAATATTCGAAAAAGGAAATAAATGACATGCTCATGCACTTTGCCCCAGGCCCGGATTCGTGGAACTCCATGTTTATCAAGACCTGCAAGAAGCCCCTATTGCGTGCCTTCAGCATTCTATGGAGAAGGAGCATGGGCACAGGGGTCATCCCACACTCACTAAAAACAACATAGCCCCACTCTACAAAGATGGCAGTAGAACAATTGCAAAGAACTACAAACTAATAGTGCTAACATCCCATATCATAAAAATCTTTGTAAGGGTTCTAAGAAGATAGACAGTCACCTAGATACCCATCAATTACACAACCCAGGGCAACATGGGTTTAGAGCAGGTCGCTCCTGCCTGTTCCAGCTACTGGACCACTATGACAAGGTCCTGGATGCTTAGAGGATAAACAAAGTGCAGATGTAGTATAAACAGACTTTACAAAAGCTTTCGACAAGTGTGACCATGGTGCAATAGCACACAAATTGCGTGATAAAGGAATAACAGGAAAAGTTGGTAGATGGATCTATAACTTCCTGACAAATAGAACACAAAATGTAATAATAAACAGAATAAATTCTGAGATGGCTACAGTGAAAAGCTCTGTTCCACAAGGCAGAATACTCCCTCCCATCCTGTTCCTCATCCTCATATCTGACATAGACAGAGATGTAAGCCATAGTTCTGTGTCTTCCTTTGTGGATGACACCTGAATTGCCATGACAGTGTCCTCCATCAAAGACACTGCAAGACTCCAGGCGGACATCAACCAAATCTTTAAATGGGCTGCAGAAAACAATATGAAGTTCAATGAAGAGAAATTCCATCTACTCAGATATGGAAAACCTGAGGAAATTAAAACTTTATCAGAGTATGAAGCAAATTCTAACCATAAAATAGAGCGAAAAACTAATGTGAAAGATCTGGGAGTGATAATGTCAGAGGATCTCACCTTCGAAGACCACAACTATGTATCTACCACATCTGCTAGAAAAATGATAGAATAAGATAAGATTTTGTTCGGATTTTTAACCCCAGAGTGTTAGGCACCCAGGATAACCCAAGAAAGTCAGTGCGTCATCGAGGACTGTCTGTCTTATTTCCATTGGGGTCCTCAATCTTATCCCCAGGATGCTACCCACGTCAGTCGACTAACACCCAGGTACCTATTTGTTGCTAGGTGAAAAGGACAATAGGTGTAAGGAAACACATCGAAATGTTTCCACGCTGCCGGGAATTGAACCCCTGCTCTCCGTGTGTGAAGTGAGAGCTTTATCAACCAGGCCACAGGGTCACTGTGGATGGATAATGGGATAATGAATAATGAGAACCCTCTAAACTAGGAACACAAAGCCTATGATGATTCTCTTCAAATTGCTTGTTCTCTCTAGGCTGGAATACTGCTGTACACTAACTGCCACATTCAAGGCAGGCGAAATTGCTGACCTGGAGAATGTACAGAGAACTTTCATGGCACACATAAGTACGATAAAGCATCTAAATTGCAGGGAATGGTTGAAATCCCTTGATTTGTATTCCCTGGAACGCAGGCAAGAAAGATACATGAAAATATACACTTGGAAAATCCTAGAGGGATTAGTACCAAACTTGTACACGAAAATCACTCACTGCAAAAGACTCGGCAGACGATGCAACATTCCCCCAATGAAAAGCAGGGGTGCCACTAGCACGATAAGAGACAACGCAATAAGTGTCATGGGCTCAAGACTGTTCAACTGCCTCCCAGCATACATAAGGAGGATTACCAATAGACCCTTGGCTGTCTTCAAGCAGGCACTGGACAGACAACTAAAGTCAGTACCTGACCAGCCAGGCTGTGGTTCGTACGTCGGTTTACGTGTAGCCAGCAGTAACAGCCTGGTTGATCAGACCCTGATCCACCATGATGCCTGGTCTCAGACCGAGCCGCGGGGGCGTTGACCCCCGAAACCCTCTCCAGGTAAACCTTAGATTAATAATCAAAACTGTAATTCCTCTCTACCAAACCAATTACTGCACACTAACTGCACCTTTCAAGGCGGGTGAAATTGCTGACCTTGAAAATGTGCAGAGAACTTTCACGCACGCATAACTGCGATAAACCACCTCAATTACTGGGAACGCTTGAAGTTCCTAAACCTGTACTCTCTAGAACACAGGCGGGAGAAATACATTATTATATACACATGGAAAATTCTCGAGGGACTAGTACGAAACTTGCACACGAAAATCACTCCCTACGAAAGCAAAAGACTCGGCAGGCGATGTAACGTCTCCCCAATGAAGAGCAGGGGTGCCACTAGCACGTTGAGGGACAACACAATAAGTGTCAGGGGCCCAAGACTGTTCAACTGCCTCCCAGCATACATCATTGGGATTACCAACAAACCTCTGGCTGTCTTCAAGCAGGCACTGGACAGGCACCTAAAGTCGGTACCTGACCAGCCAGGCTGTGGTTCGTACGTTGGACTGCGTGCGCCAGCAGTAACAGCCTGGTTGATCAGGCTCTGGTCCAACATGAGGCCTGGTCACGGACCGGGCCACAGGGGCGTTGACCCCTGGAATTCTCTCCAGGTAAACTCCAGGTAATAACATCTGCATTCTGTTTGTCTTCTAGAGCATCTAGAACCTGGTCATAGTGGTCCAGTAGTTGGGACAGACAGGAGCGACCTGCTCTAAACCCGTGCTGCCCTGGGTTGTGTAACTGATGGGTATCTAGATGAGTGGCGATCTTGCTTCTTAGAACCCTTTCAAAGATTTTTATATGGGACGTTAGCGCTATTGGTCTGTAGTTCTTTGCTATTGCTTTACTGCCCCCTTTGTGGAGTGGGGCTATGTCTGTTGTTTTTAGTAACTGTGGGATGACCCCAGTGTCCATGCTCCCTCTCCATAGGATGTTAAAAGCACGTGATAGGGGCTTCTTGCAGTTCTTGATGAACACGGAGTTCCACGAGTCTGGGCCTGGAGCGGAGTGCATGGGCATGTCATTTATTGCCTTTTCGAAGTCATTTGGCAACAGGGTGATGTCAGATAGGCATGCGTCAGTCAAGTTCTGTGGCACTCATAAAAAATTAATTTAGGTCTTCGATTTTCAGTCTGGTTAGCGGCTCGCTAAAAACGGAGTCATACTGGGACTTAAGTAACTCACGTATTTTCTTGCTGTCATCTGTATAGGACCCATCCCGTTTAAGTAGGGGCCCAATACTGGTTGGTGTTCTCGACTTTGACTTTGCATAAGAAAAGAAATACTTTGGGTTTCTTTCAATTTCGTTTATGGCTTTTAGTTCTTCCCCCGTTTCTTGATTCCTGTAAGATTCCTTTAGTTTTAATTCAATGTTTGCTATTTCTCTGACTAGTGTCTCCCTTCGTATTTCAGATATATTGGCCTCTTGTAGCCGCTCCGTTATTCTTTGCCTTCGCCTGTATAGGGAGCGCCTTTCTCTTTCTAGTTTGCATCTTTTCCTCCTTTTTCTTAAGGGAATTTGCCTTGAGCAAACCTCAAGTGCCACAGAGTTAATTTGTTCTAGACATAGGTTATGATCCATGATGCGTAGGCTATCTTCCCATTGTATATTATTTAGGACTTGGTTTACTTGGTCCCATCTTATGTTTTTGTTATTGAAGTTGAATTTGGAGAAGGCTTCCTCGCGGCTGATCACATTTTGTTGATCTTGGGCTCCCTGCATGCCTGTCTGGACCTCTATTATGTTGTGATCTGAGTATATTGTTTTTGATATGATGACATATTGTATCAGATCTCATTGTTGGTGAAGATGAGGTCCAGCGTATTCTCTAATCTTGTAGGCTCTACTATTTGCTGGTTTAAGGTGAATTTGGTGCAGAGATTTAAAAGTTCATGTGTGTGCGAGTTTTCTTCTGAGCTGCCTCCTGGTGTTATCTCTGCTACCACATTGTTTGCAATGCTCCTCCATTTTTGGTGCCTTAGGTTGAAATCCCCCAGGAGCAAGATGTTGGGGGCAGGAGCTGGAAGATTTTCCAGACAGTGGTCAATTTTCAGAAGCTGTTCCTGGAATTGTTGGGACATTGCATCCGGAGGCTTGTGTACAACCACGATGACCAGGTTTTGATTCTCGATCTTTATTGCTAATACTTCAACTACATCATTTGAGGCATTTAGTAGTTCTGAACGTATAAGTGACTCTGTGATATACAGGCCAACCCCCCCTTTTTGCCTGTTCACTCTGTCACATCTGTATAGGTTGTAGCCCGGGATCCATATTTCATTGTCCAAGTGATCCCTTATGTGGGTCTCTGTGAAAGCCGCAAACATAGCATTTGACTCAGTAAGGAGTCCACGGATGTAAGGTATTTTGTTGTTTGTTGCTGGCTTTAGACCCTGAATATTTGCAAAGATGAATGTTGTTGGATTGGTGGTATGGGGGTCTTTTTTTCCTGTACTAATAATTACTGTTACTTTACTGTACCAATAATTATTGTTACTTTACTGTACCAATAATTACTTTCTTGACTGTACCAATAATTACTGTGTCTTAACTGTACCAATAATTACTGTTTCTTTACTGTACCAATAATTACTGTTTCTTTACTGTACCAATAATTAATTTCTTAACTGTACCAATAATTAATGTTTCTTTACTGTACCAATAATTAGTTTCTTTATTGTACCAAAATTACTGTTTCTTTACTGTACCAATAATTACTGCTTTGTACATCAATGTTTTCTGTTGGTAAAAATGCCTTTTATGTTAAACTTAATTTAAATAAATATTTGATGTTTAATGAAATACAGAGAAAATCATTTCCTTTATTAACACTGTGTAAACATTGACAGTATTATGTAGCACTATGTTAAATATTTACAGTATTTAGTAACACTGTGTTAAACATTTACTGTTTTAAGTTACACAATGTAAAATGTTTAATATAAGTTTTCAATACATTAACATTTATATTTGTTAATTCTTGAATTATTATTATTTATTTTAGGTAAAATATTTCAGTTATGAGATGTCAATGTTCGAACATTATTAATTAACTAGTAATAACAGTAATGTTAGATATATTAATAACATTACTCTGAATAACTTACAAACTAGAATATTTTAACACTGAACAATGTTATAAAAGAGTCACAGTAAACATTGAACAATGTTAAGAGTCACAGTAAACATTGAACAATGTTAAGAGTCACAGTAAAAATTGAACAATGTTAAGAATCATAGTAAACATTGAAAATTTTAAGAGTCACAGTAAACATTGAAAAATGTTAAGAGTCACAGTAAACATTGAACAATGTTAAGAGTCACAGTAAACATTGAACAATGTTACGAGTCACAGTAAACATTGAACAATGTTACGAGTCACAGCAAACACTAAAATTTATAAAGAGTCACAGTAAACATAGTACAATGTTATACAAGAGTCACAGTAAACATTGTACAATGTTATAGAAGTCACAGTAAACATTGAACAATGTTAAAAGTCACAGTAAACATTGAACAATGTTAAGAGTCACAGTAAACATTGAACAATGTTAAGAGTCACAGTAAGCATTGAACAATGTTTAGTCACAGTAAACACTGAACAATGTTATAGAAGAGTCACAGTAAACATTGTACAATGTTATAGAAGTCACAGTAAACACTGAACAATGTTAAGAGCCACAGTAAACATTGAACAATGTTAAGTCACAGCAAACAATGTTATAGAGAGTCACAGTAAACATTGTACAATGTTATACAAGAGTCTCAGTAAACATTGAACAATGTTATAGAAAAGTCACAGTAAACATTGAACAATGTTTAGTCACAGCAAACACTAAACAATGTTATAAAGAGTCACAATAAACATTGTACAATGTTATACAAGTCACAGTAAACATTGAATAATGTTAAGAGTCACAGTAAACATTAATTTTTAACTCTAAGATTCACTATAATGTTTACAATTTTAAAATTATAGTATAGGAGGAAAATAAGATGGATAAAATATCCAGACTTGTTGAAGACGTTATCCTGGCTAACTTGGTCGGAAAAGTTATTCTGGCATACTGGTCTGAACAAATTATCCAGGCTTAGTCTGGGCAAGTTATCCAGTCATACTGATCTAGACAAGTTATCCAGACTTACTGTCCTGGACAAGTTATCCAGACTTCTTTGCCTGGACAGGTTATCCAGACTTCCTGGCCTGGGCAAGTTATCCAGACTTCCTGGCCTGGACAAGTTATCCAGATTTCTGCTGGACAAGTTATCCAGATTTCTGCCTGGGCAAGTTATCCAGACTTCCTGGCCTGGACAAGTTATCCAGATTTCCTGGCCTGGACAAGTTATCCAGACTTCCTGGCCTGGACAAGTTATCCAGACTTCCTGGCCTGGACAAGTTATCCAGACTTCCTGGCCTGGACAAGTTATCCAGACTTCTTGTTGCAAGACTTTCTTATCTTTATTGTCTCAGTAAAGTTACTCAGTCGTCTGATTCATCTAATTCAACGTTTTCACCAAATCTGAAAAAATTATAAGTCATTTTAATAATTAATATACAGAAAAGACAAACAATTGAGCTAAAAACAACTTTACAAAAGCAAAATTTTTATTGACATTCTAAAACAAATACTGTAACTACCTGTATACTGTAATGTTAACACTGTAGCTACCTGTATACTGTAATGTTAATACTGTAGCTGCCTGTATACTGTAATGTTAACACTGTAGCTGCCTGTAAACTGTAATGTTAACACTGTAGCTGCCTGTATACTGTAATGTTAATACTGTAGCTACCTGTAAACTGTAATGTTAATACTGTAACTGCCTGTATACTGTAATGTTAATACTGTAGCTACCTGTATAATGTAATGTTAATACTGTAACTGCCTGTAATCTGTAATGTTAACACTGTAACTGCCTGTATACTGTAATGTTAATAATGTAACTACCTGTATACTGTAATAATAACACTGTAGCTGCCTGTAAACTGTAATGTTAATACTGTAGCTGCCTGTGTACTGTAATGTTAACGTGTAGCTGCCTGTAACTTGTAATGTTAACACTGTAGCTGTTGGTATACTGTAATGTTATTACTGTAGCTACCTGTAAATTGTAATGTTAATACTGTAGCTACATGTATACTGTATTGTTAATACTGTAACTGCCTGTATACTGTAGCTACCTGTATACTGTAATGTTAATACTGTAACTGCCTGTATACTGTAATGTTAATACTGTAGCTGCCAGTATACTGTAATGTTAACACTGTAGCTTCCTGTATACTGTAATGTTAACACTATAGCTGCCTGTATAATGTAATGTTAATACAGAAGCAGCCTGTATACTGTAATGTTCATAGAATAGCTGCCTGTATACTGTAATGTTAATAGTGTAGCTGCCTGTATACTGTAATGTTAATACAGTAGCTGCCTACATAGTGTAATGTTAATACAGTAGCTGCCTGTATACTGTAATGTTAAAACTGTAGCTGCCTGTATACTGTAATGTTAATACTGTAGCTTCCTGTATACTGTAACTTTAATACTGTAGCTGCCTGTATACTGTAATGTTAATACTGTAGCTACCTGTATAATGTAATATAAATACTGTAGCTACCTGTTTAATGTAATGTTAATACTGTAGCTGCCTGTATACTGTAATGTTAATACTGAAGCTGCCCGTATACTGTAATATTAATACAGAAGCTACCTGTATACTGTAATGTTAATACAGTTGCTACCTGTGTACTGTAACGTTAATACTGTAGCTGGATGTATACTGTAATGATAAAACTGTAGCTGCCTGTATACTGCAATGTTAATACTGTAGCTACCTGTATACTGCAATGTTAATACTGTAGCTACCTGTATACTGTAATGTTTTTACTGTAGCTGCCTGTATACTGTAATGTTAATAGAGTAGCTACTTGTATACTGTAATGTTAAAACTATGTGCCTGTATACTGTAACGTTAATACTGTAGCTGTCTGTATACTGTAATGTTAATACTGCAGCTGCCTGTATACTGTAATGTTAATACTGTAGCTACCTGTATACTGTAATGTTAATAAAATAGCTGCCCGTATACTGTAATGTTAATACTGTAGCTACCTGCATACTGTAATATTAATACTGTCGCTACCTGTATACTGTAATGTTAATACTGTAGCTGCCTGTATACTGTAATGATAATACTGAAGCTGCCTGTATAATGTATATTAATACAGTAGCTACATGAATACTGTAATGTTAATACAGTAGCTACCTGTATACTGTAATGCTAATACTGTAGCTACCTGAATACTGTAATGTTAATACTGTAGCTGCATGTATACTGTAATGTTAAAACTGTAGCTGCCTGAATACTGCAATGTTAATACTGTAGCTGCCTGTATACTGCAATGTTAATACTGTTGCTGCCTGTATACTGCAATGTTAATGCTGAATCTGCCTGTATACTAATATTAATACAGTAGCTATCTGTATACTGTAATGTTATTACCGAGCTACCTGTATACTGTATTGTTAATACTGTAGCTACCTGTTAACTGTAATATTAATACAGTAGCTACCTGTATACTGTAATGTTAATATTGCAGCTGCATGTATACTGTAATGTTAAAACTGTAGCTGCCTGAATACTGCAATGTTAATACTGTAGCTGTCTGTATACTGCAATGTTAATACTTGAACTTGAACTTTACACACACAAAAACAAATATGGTAGCAAATGGTAGCACAACACAAATATAACCGAGCAGTCAAAAGGCACATGGGACTGGTTCCTACTATAAAATAATAAGAACCACCACCGCTTAGACACCATGTCATGTAGGGGGTAAGGAAATAATGGATAATTGGGGAATACCGGAGTAAAGGGAGGGAGTGAGTAGGCAGGAGAGGTGAGGTTGACAGGAGCGGAGGTCACTGGGAGGTAATACCATCACCTCTCATTACCACCACACTACTCACCCTCTCTCTACCTAAAATAAAATATAATAAAATAAAGTATAAGCATAAAGAATAATAAGAATATAACGGGGACAGTGAATATTACTATTCCACTCAAACACAGTTTATTTAAGTCCTTGTACAATAATATATTTGGGAACGGGAGAACACTATTGAGTTTAGATAAATGGGGATTGTACATATAAGCGGGGAGACAGGGAATACAATCATCTGACAAAACAGAATATAACTTACAATATAGTTCAGAGGACAGTTCACCACAGGAACTCAGTCACACTTCTAGCCACAGGTCCCAAGACCTGCTCCAGCAGAACTCTGCCCAGTGTCTCCAACAGTCTCCTCCAGAGACTCTACAGCAGCTCTCTCCCAGAGCTCTGCACACCGGCAGCCGATCTGCTAGAATCTCGTGCCCAGAGCTCTGCACACAGGCCAGAGCTCTGCCCGAATGTCCCCAGCCCAGAGCTACGCCAGAATGTCTCCAGCCCAGAATGTTCCTCTCTAGTTGTTTCCTCGGCCTTATATGGTCCTCCAAGCATCCCCCCAATGAGGAGTGCACCATGTGCTTTGACCTGACGCTAGTCCAAAAGACAAAAGACCTGAGACTTAAGTCGAGAGGCGTGTCTGACAGCTATTTACGAAGGGCAGGTGTGGCTGCTTAGGTAGACCTCACAGCACCCTGACTACATCACATGCTGCCTGTATACTGTAATGTTAATGCTGAAGCTGCCTGTATACTGTAATATTAATACAGTAGCTACCTGTATACTGCAATATTATTACCATAGCTACCTATATACTGTAATGTTAATACTGTAGCTACCTGTAAACTGTAATATTAGTACAGTAGCTACCTGTATACTGCAATGTTAATACTGTAGCTGCCTGTATACTGTAATGTGAATCCAGTAGCTGCCTGTGTACTGCAATGGTAATACTGTAGCTGCCTGTATACTGTAATGTTAATACTATAGCTACCTGCATACTGTAATGTTAATACTGTAGTGTTACAAAATGACGCTATATCTATTAGTAATAGACATCTCCAGTGAACACTAGAAAGGACAGCCCTTCTAGCATCCAGCCTGTTACTGGGCTTTTGCAACAAAGTCAGTATCCTGGTCCAGTTATCCGACATATTATCAATATCATTATTGGATCTCAACTGAGAGGATACTAACCAAAGAAATATATTTAAAATGTTTATTATCAAAATTAGAATGTCTAGGGTTTCAAAGTAAATAAATGTATATGATCAGGATGTTCATTAAGTTTTGGAATTAGGAGGTTAGCTCCTACACTTCTCTCATAAAAATATTATTGTGCTGAAGGCACATATATCTGAATTCTTATGTACCATCTGGTACAATGTTAGCAATTATAAACAATACTAATATATATACAAATAAGTGTGATGTGTGTATGAGTGTGTCCAGGTAACTCTTTAAGACTCGACTCAACCCGTGAGCGACTGAACGTCTTCTCTAAGCTAGCTTCTCTAACAAAATGACAATCAGAACAGCTGATTGAACAGTAAATGACCAATTCGCAACAGCAATATAATAAGCAACAGCAACACAGCGTCAGGAACAAGGAGATAGAAAACGACCTAAATGGGGACCATCAGCAATCCTCCAATAATAGTCACAAAACTCCCTTTCTACTGAACTAGGTTCAGCATAAAAATCCCAAACTGTGGCTGGTGCACAGATGCCTCAACGAATTAGGTCAAGAGCTAAGCTAGAGACCTGAGTTATCTCAGAGTGTCAGTGTGACACACATAACAGTAAAACGTCAAAATCACTAAGTCTAGGCTATTCTCTGTGAACAGAGTTACACAGAGTCCAGAGAAGTATGTTTCGTCTCACCACCGAACACATACTCTACCAAACAGAGTCTAAATGACGAGAAAACAAGCAGAGACAGAGCGAAGTCTTTCTCCTTGAGGTCAGCAGGGAAGAGAGAGAGTAAGGAGAAAGTCTCCAACTCAGGTGGGATCACGCCACCGACTGACTGCCCAACAACTCCAGAAGCCGGCAGTATAACAAGCAAAGTGCTGTTAGCGAGGTAGTTTGTCAACTCAGGGCAGCAATCAAGACTCTAGAACAATGAGCACAAAATGTAAAATGGTACATCCTACCTATTAATATAGCTAAGTCAAATAATAATATAAAGCAAGATATTGACGATTTAGCTATTATCGAAAATATCAGCAATATAAAATTAAAGAAAATGTAAATATACATATAATACATCATATCAAGCCCAT
Organism: Cherax destructor; assembly: GCA_009830355.1. Taxonomy (NCBI): domain Eukaryota; kingdom Metazoa; phylum Arthropoda; class Malacostraca; order Decapoda; family Parastacidae; genus Cherax; species Cherax destructor. Next base: position 12,509 of record WNWK01028119.1, on the reverse strand, counting down.
TCTGGGGTCGCAATATACCTGTATACTGTAATGATAATACTTTAGCTACCTGTATACTGTAATGTTAATACTGTAGCTAAATGCATATTGTAGTGGTAATACATTAGCTACCTGTATACTGTAATGGTAATGCTGTAGCTACCTGTTTACTGTAATGTTAATACAGTAGCTACCTGTATACTGTAATGTTAAAATTGCAGCTACCTGTATACTGTAATGTTAATACTGAAACTACCTGTATACTGTAATGTTAATACTGTAGCTACATGTATAATGTAGTGTTAATACTGTAGCTATCTGTATACTGTAATGTTAATGCTGTAGCCACCTGTATATTGTAATGTTAATTCTGTAGCTACCTGCATACTTTATTGTTAATACTCTAGCTACCTATATACTGTAACGATAATACTGTAGCTCCCTGAATACTGTAATGTTAATACAGCAGCTACCTGGGTACAGTAATTTTAATACAGTAGCTACCTGCATACTGTAATGGTATTACAGTAGCTACATGTATACTGTAATGTTAATGCAGTAGCTCCCAGTATACTGTAATGTTAACACGGTAGCTACCTGTATTTTGTAATGTTAACACAGTATCTGCCTGTATGCTGTAATATTAATACTGTAGCTACCTGTATTAAATGCAGTAGCTACCTGAATACTGTATTGTAAAAAAAGTAGCTAAATGCATACTGTATTGTAAAAAAAGTAGCTAAATGCATACTGTAAGATAATACTCAAGCTATCTGTATACCGTAATGTTAATACAGTAGCTACCTGTATATTGTAATGTTACTACAGTGGCTACCTGTATACTGTAATGTTAAAACTGAAGCTACCTGTATACTGTAATGGTAATTCAGTAGCTACCTGTATACTGTCATATTAATACTGTAGCTACCTGTATACTGTAATGTTAATGCAGAAGTTACCTGTATACTGTAATAATATTGGTAGAATTACCGACAATATGTTAAGTAAAAGGACACAAATGCAACTAATGTGACATTTTATTGTGGCAACGTTTCGCTCTCCAGGAGCTTTTTCAAGCCGTTACAAGCGATACATGGGCACAGAGGGTATATATATAGGCTGAGAGTGAGGTGTAATACTAGTGGTAGTAGTGATATAAGTTGTAGTAGTAGTAGTAATACAATAAGGTAGAACAATAAATTTGCACATGAGTAAAAGGTGATAAAACAATTACATGGGTAGTATAAAAATAGGTTAGACAAATATTTCTGTAGGAGGTTGGAATAGAGAAGGCCTGTAGGAGTGTTCCACATCTACGATGTGCTTGTGTTGAATTAGCAGGAGAGACTATGTGATGGTAGGGTTTACTGTTTTCAGGAGGATTCTTGCTAAGACTTCAGAGATGGTGAAGCTGCCTTTGTTTTGTTTAATTGTGTTAGAAACAGCGATAAGTGCTGATTCAAGGCACTTGCGTCTACGGAAATTAGTTTCTTTGATTACTAGTCGGGCGTCTTTGAATTTCATGAGATGATTGTTGGAATTTCGGTGTTGTACGCAGGCGTTGTTCAGGTTATCGTTCCTACATGCATTAATGTGTTCATTGAGGCGTGTTTCGAGGTTTCTTGCTGTTTCTCCTACATAAATTCTGTCGCAGCCTCCACAGGGTATAGTGTAGACCCCTGCGTTGACTGGTTCAAGCTGACCTGAGTAACTTTTGAGTGAGCCTATCTTGTCCCTAATCTTACGTCTGTATACCTGAAAAAATCCTTTTGGGTTAGTTTTCGATTCTCTTGCAACTTTAACCTCATAGTCTCTTTTTGCTTTTCTTATTCCCTTTTTTATTTATCTTTTTAACTGAATATATTGATTACTTAATTGCCCCTCTCCTCTTTTGATTCGCCTATATATGCCTCTCTTTTGACCAATGAGATGTTTTAATCTATTGTTCATCCATTTAGGATCATTTTTGTTTGATCTGATTTCCCTATTAGGAACATAAGTTGTCTGAGCAGCTAGAATTATTCTCTGGAAAACGTCATATTGGCAATCACTACCTACCTGACCCACTGTCAGGTCATTCCAGTTCAGCCCACCCAGGTAATTTTTCAGTCCTATGAAATCAGCCAGGCGGAAGTCAGGGACAGAGACTTGATTGTAATTATTAGGGTAATTCCATGATATATTAAAACTGAGTGATTTGTGATCACTTTCCCTAAGCTCATCATTAACCTCAAGATTATTAACTAGCGTTTCCCTGCTGGCAAGAACCAAGTCTAGCAGGTTATTTCCTCTAGTTGGTTCTGTCACCAACTGTTTCAAAAAACAATCCTGAATCGTATCAAGAAAGTCACTTGACTCTAAATTTCCTGTCAAATTGCTCCAGTCAATTTGTCTAAAGTTGAAATCTCCCATTAGCACAAAATTTTCATATGTAGATGCCTTACGAATTTCATCCCATAGAAGTTTACTGCACTCCTATCAAGATTTGGGGCCTGTAAATCACACCCAAGATAAGTTTTACACGGCCCTCAAGAAGCTGTAACCAAACAGATTCAGTGTCTGACGTTTCTAATTTTATATCTTGTCTAACACAACAATTTAAATTGTCTCTGACATACATCCTTACTCCACCACCCTTCCTGTTGACCCTATCAGTGTGGAATAATTTATAGCCTTGTATGTGACATTCAGAAGGCAACTCTCTATCTTTCAGATTGAGCCAGGTCTCTGTTATAACAATAATATCTATGTTTCCTGCACTTGCAATTAATCTTAACTCATCTATCTTATTTCTTACACTCCTGCTATTAGTATAGTAAACCTTAAGGGAGCTAGTCTCTTGTTTCCCTCTACTGTCTCCCTTTGTTTGCAGAACTGATCCATTGTATTTATTTGTAACTTTATGATGAATTTCTTTTATACACTTACTGTTTTCAGCCCTAGTGTTGCAAACTGACTGTTTCCCACATACACCCATACCTCTATCCTCTACAGTAGATATCTGTATACTATATTGTTATTACTGCAGCTACCTGCATACTGTAATGTTAATACTGTAGCTACCTGTATAATGTAATTTTAACAATGTAGCTTCCTGTACACTGTAATGTTAATATAGTAGCTACCTGCATACTGTAATGATAAAACAGTAGCTACCTGTATACTGTAATGTTAATACTGGAGGTGCCTGCATACTGTAGTGGTAATAGAGTAGCTACCTGTATACTGTAATGTTAATAGAGTAGGTACCTGCATACTGAATTGTTAGTGGAGTAGCTACCTGTATACTGTAATGTTAATACTGTAGCAAACTGTATACTGTAATGTTATTACCGTAGCTACCTGTATACTGTAATGTTAATACTTTAGCTACCTGTATTCTCTACAGTATCTACCTGAGTACTGTAATGTTAATACTATCGCTACCTGTATACTGTAATCTTAATACAGTTGATTTCTGAATACTGAAATCTTAATGTAGTAGCTACCTGAATACTGTAATGTTATTATTGTAGCTACCTGTGTACTGTTATGTAAATATTGTAGATACCTGTATATTATTTTTTTATTATTATTATTATTATTAACACATCAGCCGATTCCCACCAAGGCAGGATGGCCCGAAAAAGAAAAACTTTAATGTTAATACAGTAGAAACCTGTATATTGAAATGTAAATACTGTACCTACCTTAATTCTGAAATTTTAATTCTGAAGCTACCTGTATACTGTAATGTTAATACAGTAGCTTCCTGAATACTGTAATATTAATACAGTAGCTACTTGAATACTGTAATGTTAATGCTGTAGCTATATTTATACTGAAAAGGTAATACTGAAGCTACGTGTATAATGTAATGATAATATTATAGCTACCTGAATACTGTATTGTTAATACTGTAGCTACCTGTATTCTGTAATGTTAATACAGTAGCTAACTATTTACTGTAATTTTAATACTGTTGTTACCTGTATATTGTAATATTTATAGAGTAGCTATCTGTATACTGTAATGTTAATACTGCAGCTACATGTAAACTGAAATGTTAATATTGTAGGTACGTTCATACTGTAGTGGTAATACAGTAGCTTCCTGTATACTGTCATATTATTACTGTAGCTATTTGTATACTGTCATGTTAATACTGTAACTACCTCTATACTGTAATGATAGTACTATAGCTACCTGAATTCTGTAATGTTAATATTGTAGTTATCTGTATATTATAATGTTAATACTGTAGCTACCTGTATACTGTATTGCTAATACTGTAGCTACATATATATTGTAATGATAATACTATAGCTACCTGAATACTTCAATGTTAATACTGTAGCTACCTTTATACTGCAATGTTAACTCTGTAACTACCTGTATTTTGAAATGTTAATACAGTAGATGCCTGTATGCTGTAATGGTAATACTGTAGCTACCTGTATTAAATGCAGTAGCTACCTGAATACTGTAATGTAAAAAAAAGTAGCTAAATGCATACTGTAATGATAATACTCTAGCTATCTGTATACTGTAATGTTAATACAGTAGCTACCTGTATACTGTAATGTTTCTACAGTAGCTACCTGTATGCTGTAATGTTAATACTGTAGCTTCATGTATACTGTAATGTTAATGCTGTAGCTACCTGTATTCTGTTAAGTTAATACTGTAGATACGTTTATATTGTAATGTTATTACTGTAGCTACCTGTATACTGTAATGTTAATACAATAGCTACCTGTAAACTGAAATGTTAATACTGTAGCTTCATATATATTGTAATGATAATACTATAGCTCCCTGTATACTCTAATGTTAATATTGTAGTTACCTATATACAGTAATGTTAACACTGTAGCTACCTTTATATTATAATGTTAATTAGGAAGCTACCTTTATACTGTACTGTTAATACTGTAGCTACGTATATATTGTAATGATAATACTAAGCTACCTGAGTACTGCAATGTTATTACTTTAGCTACCTTTATACTGTAATGTTAATACAGTAACTACCTTTATACTGTAATGTTATTACTGCAGCAAAAATTATATGGTAATGTTAATAGAGTTGCTTCGAGTACACTGCAATGTTAATACAGTAGCTTCTTGTATACTATAATGATAATACTGTAGCTACCTGTATTCTGTAATGTTAATACAGTAGCTACCTGTATAATCTAATGATAATACAGTAGCTACCACTATACTGTAATGTGAATACAGTAGCTACCTGTATACTGTAATGTTAATAGTGTAGAAACCTGTATACTGCAATGTTAATGCAGTATCGACTTGTATACTGCAATGTTAATAAAGTAGCTAAATGTATACTGTGATGATAATACTCTAGCTACCTATATACTGTAATGTTAATACAGTAGCTACCTGTATATTGTAATATTACAACAGTAGCTACCTGTATACTGTAATGGTAATTAATACTGTAGCTACAAGTATACTGTAATGTTAATACAGTAGCTACAAGTATACTGTAATGTTAATACAGTAGCTACCTATATTCTGTAATGTTAATTCTGTAGATACCTTTATATTGTAATGTTAATACTGTATCTACCTCTAAACTGTAATGTTAATTCAATAGCTACCTGTATACTGTAATGTTAATTCTGTAGCTACCTGTATACTTTAATGTTTTTACAGTAGCTTCATGTATACTGTAATGTTAATACTGTAGTTAACTGTATATTGTAATGTTAATACAGTAGCTACATGTATTCTGTAATGTTAATACTGTAGATACCTTTATATTGTAATGCTAATACTGTAGCTACCTCTATACTGTAATGTTAATGCAATAGCTACCTGCATAATTTAATGTTAATATTTTAACTATCTTCATACTGTAATGTTAGTAATGTAGCTACCTTTACACCACTGTAATGTTAATACAGTAGGTACATGTATACTGTAATGTTAATACTGTAGCTACATATATGTACAAGAAAGGTATACAATACCGACAATATGAAATTAAGACACATGTGCAACATCTGGTTATCTTTATAGTAGACGTTTCGCCCTCCAGTGGCTTTATCAATACAAAATTCTAGGACATAATATGAAGAGTAGAACTATATACAAAAGATGAGGTAATCAATCCCTCGGCCTTGGAGTTGGTGTGTTCAGCACCATAGGTCTGGAGATTATGAAGATCAGGTTAGTTAGTTCAGACTCTCAGGTAAGGACCATCAGGTTAGGAGGCTTGACCTTAAATAGGCGACAGCTGAAAGGGACGTGTAGCAGACGAGGGCATTGTCACTGGTAGGCGGGATTCCCCAGTGGAAGTAGGTCATACCTAAAGAGATGGGTTAGTTGTAGTAGTTGTCGTAGCCGTGAAGAAGGTTATGTACAGGTCCTCAGAATCAACTCCATGATGTTGCAGTGTCTGACAAGTTGCACAAGAATGGTATACAATACCTACATTATGAAATACCCGTCCCTTTCAGCTGTCGCTTATTTAAGGTCAAGCCTCCTAACCTGATCTTCATAATCTCCAGACCTACGGTGCTGAACACAACAACTCCAAGACCGAGGGATTGATTACCTCATCTTTTGTATATAGTTCTACTGTCTTCATATTATGTCCTAGAATTTTGTATTGATAAAGCCACTGGAGGGCGAAACGTCTACAATAAAGATACCCAGATGTTGCACATGTGTCTTAATTTAAGCTACATGTATACTGTAATGTTAATACAGTTGCTACCTGTATGCTGAAATGATATTGCTATAGCTACCAGAATACTGTAATATTAATACAGTAGCTCCTTGTATACTGTAATAGTATTACTGTAGCTACTTGTATACTGTAATATTTATACTGTATCTACCTGTACACTGTAAGTTAATGCAGTTGCTACCTCTATACTGTAATGCTAATACTGTAGCTACCTGTATACTGAAGTGATAGTACTATAGCTACCTGTATACTTTAATAATAATACATTAGCTACTTGTATACTGTATTGTTAATATTGTAGCTACTTTTATACTGTAATGTTAATGCAGTATCTAACTGTATACTGTCCGTTTATTGGGTAGCTACTGTATTCTGTAATGTTAATATTATGCTACCTGTATACGTAATGTTAATACTCAAGCTACCTCTATATTGTAATATTAATACAGTAGCAACTTGCATATAGTATTGTTAATTCTGTAGCTACCTGTACACTGTAATGATAATTTTATAGCTACCTGAATACTGTAATGTAAATACTGTAGGTACCTTTATACTGTACTGTTAATACAGTAACTACCTATATACTGTAATGTTAGTACTGTAGTTACCTGTATATTGTAATGCTAATACAGTAGCTACCTTTATACTGAAAGTTAATACCGTTGTACGTGTATACAGTAATGATAATACTGTACCTATCTATATAATGTAATGTTAATACTGTTGCTACTTTATACTGAAATGTTATTAAGTACCTTCCTGTATACTGTAATGATGATACTGTACCTACCTGTATACTGTAATGGTAATACAGTAGATTCCTATCTACTGTAATTTTACTACCCTTTCTACCTCTATACTGTAATGGTAATACAGTAGATTTCTATCTACTGTAATTTTACTACCCTTTCTCCTCTATACTGTAATGGTAAGACTATAGCTACATGTATAGTGTAAGTTAATACAGTTGCTACCTGTATTCTGTAATGTTAATACTGTAGCTACCTGTATACTGTAATGTTAATACTGTAGCTACCTGTATACTGTAATGTTAATCTGCAGCTAACTGCATAGTGAAGTGGTAATACAGTAGCTACCTGTATACTGTCAAGTTAATACTGTAGCTACCTGTATACTGTAATTTTAATACTGTATCTACTTGTATAATGTATTGATAATACTGTAGCTACCTTAATACTGTATTGATAATAATGTGGATACATGTATACTGTAATGTTAACACAGAAGCTACCTATATACAGTAATTTTGATACTGTAGTTACCTGTATATTGTAATGTTATTACAGTAGCTACCTTTATACTATAATGTTAATACTGTGATTCCTGTATAATGTAAAGTTAATACTGTAGCTACCTGCATAGTGTAGTGGTAATATAGTAGCTACCTGTATAGTGTCATGTTAATACTGAAGCTACCTGTATACTGTATTGTTAATACTGTAGCTACCTGTATACTGTATTGTTAATACTGTAGCTACCTGTACAGTGGTACCTCTACTTACGAGCAGCTCCCAACTCGAACAGTTTTGTAAGAGTATTTTGGGGTATGAAATGGATTTACCTAATTTTCGTCATTTCATATGTGAAAAAATTCCTTCGGTATCGGCATTTGAATAGCCGACTGGAACGAGTTAAGCTCATAACACGAGGTAACACTGTATATTGTAATGTTAATAAAGTAGCTACGTGTATACTGTACTGTTAATATTGTAGCTACCTGTATACTGTAATGTTAATACTGCAGCTACCTGCATACTTTAATGTTAATACTGTAGCTACCTGTATACTGAAATATTTATACAGTTGCTACCTCTATATTGAAATGTTAATACAGTAGCTACCTGTACTGTAATCATAATACAGTAGCTACCTGTATACTGTAATGTTAATGCTATATCTACCTGTATACTGTAATGTTAATATAGTAGCTACCTGTATACTGTAGTGTTAATATAGGATCTACCTCTATACTGTAATGTTAATACAGTAGCTAACTGTATACTGTAAAATTATTACTGTAGCTACTTTTATACTGTAAAGTTTATACTGTGCCTACCTGTATTCTGTAATGTCAATACAGTAGCTACCTCTATTCTGAAATGGTAATATTGTAGCTACCTGTATATTGTAATGATAATAATGTAGCCACCTGTGTACTGTATTGATAATATTTTATCTATTTCTGTACTGTAAAATTAATATTGTAGCTACCTGTATCTGTAATGTTAATCGCTAGCTACCTCTATACTGTAATTTTTTATTGTAGCTACCTGTATACTGTAATGTTTATATTGTTCTTACCTGTATACTGTAATGGTAATACAGTAGTTACGTCTTTACAGTAATGTTAAACAGTATCTACATGTATAATGAAATGTTAATACTGTAGATACTTTTATATTGTAATATTAATATTGTAGCTACCTGTATACTGTAAATTTAATACTGAAGGTATCAGTATACTATATTATTATTACTGTAGCTACCTGTAAAGTGCAATGTTAATTCCGTAGCTACCTCTATGCTGTATTGTTATTACTGTGGCTACCTGTATCTTTAATGTTAATTCTGTCTGTACCTGTATGCATGCATTAATGCAGTAACTTCGTACATACTGTAGTGTTATTGCTGTAACTATCTGTATCATGAACATTAATACAGCAGCTACCTTTACATTAGCTTTAATATAGTAGCCCCCTTATATGCTGTAATGTTAATATTTTAACTACCTGTATGCTGTAATGTTAATACTGTAGTTTACCTCTAGCGTAATGTTAATATTTTAACTACCTATATACTGTAATGTTAATACTGTAGCTACCTCTACAGCGTAATGTTAATATTTTAACTACCTATATACTGTAATGTTAATCTGTAGCTACCTCTACAGCGTAATGTTAATATTTTAACCTGTATACTGTTATGTTAATACTGTAGCTACCTGTGTATGTAGTGTTAATGCAGTAGCTACCTGAATACTGTAATGTTAATACTGTAGCTACCTGCATACTGTAATGTTGCTACTGTAGGTACCTGTATCTGTAATGTTAATGCAGTAGCTACATATATTATGTAATGTTTATGCTGTAGCTTCCAGTATACTGAAATGTTAATACAGTAGCTACATGTGTACTATAATGTTAATAAATTACATACCTGTATATTGTAATGTTAATACTGTAGCAACCTGTATACTATAATGCGAATCACACCAGTCAACTAACACTCAGGATGTGACCCACTCCAGTCCACTAACACCCAGGATGTGACCCACTCCAGTCCACTAACACCCAGGATGTGACGCACTCCAGTCCACTAACACCCAGGATATGACCCACAACAGTCACCTAACTCCCAGGATGTGACCCACTCCAGTCCCCTAACGCCCAGGATATGACAAACACCAGTCCACTAACACCCAGGATGTGACCCACTCCAGTCCACTAACACCCAGGATAAGTCCCACACCAGTCCACTAAAACACAGGATGTGACCCACACCAGTCCACTAACACCCAGGATGTGACCCACACCAGTCCACTAACACCCAGGATGTGACCCACACCAGTCCACTAACACCCAGGATGTGACTCCCTCCTCTCCACCGACATAAGGATGTGACCTACAACAGTTCACTAACACCCATGATGTGACCCACTCCAGACCACTAACATATAGGATGTGACCAACTCCATTGCACTAACATCCAGGATGTGACCCACTCCATTTCACTAACACCCAGGATGTGACCCACTCCAGACCACTAACATACAGGATGTGACCAACTCCTGTCCACTAACACATAGGATGTGACCCACACCAGTCCACCGACACCCAAGATGTGACCCACACCAGTCCACCGACACCAAGAATGTGACCTACAACAGTCCACTAACACCTAGGATGTGACCCACACCAGTCCCCTAACACCCAGGAAGTTACCTACTGCAGTCCACTAACACTTAGGATGTGATCCACTCCATTCCACTAACACCATGGATGTGACCCACACCAATCCACTAACACCAAGGATGTGACCCACACCAGTCCACTAACACCAAGGATGTGACCCACACCAGTCCACTAACACCAAGGATGTGACCCACACCAGTCCACTGACACCAAGGATGTGACCCACTCCAGTACACTGACACCCATTGTTGTGAATTATGCCCTTGCCAACATTTTATATTTGAGTAATAATCCATTACAAGGTTTCCTTAATATTATATAGCGGAATTCTTCACTAGTAGCTAAATAATGGATTTCCGACTTGATATTATTATGTGACCTCATATATCATGATACTAGGATGTTGCTCTTTATTTTATTACATATATGTTAATATTGTATTATATTATATGGTTTTGTTAGGCGTTATGTTAAGTATGTGGTTTTCATGTAGTGGGAAACCACTAGTTAGACTGTTACTAGTTCAGGTACGGGCCTGTCTCCTGAGTCACGTGATCAAACTGGACGTCAGCTTAACGGTCACTGGTACAGTCAGTAGTTTCATACACTCACTCTTGAGTAGTACTCTGCCTTGTACTCTCACGCTTAGGCTGATTGTTTTCCAGAGTTCTCTATACATATACATATCCCTTGCGGGATTATCCATGAAACGTCCTGTATGGACAATTTGAATTTAATGTCTCGGTGAAGACATTGATAAGTTATGTTAGCAGGTATCAGTTATTTCATGTCATATATTGATTGCCTACTACTGGTATGTCTTCCAATAAGCTGTTGTGTCGTAACAATGGCTTTGTATAAATCATTCTCCTTTTTTGTGAAAAAACAAAGTAATTTCGTATTTATTAAAATTATGGTTCCTAGACATGAAAATCCCAAACTTTAAATTTTTTTATTTTAAATGGTTTTCTGTGAGTTTTTGGGCATCCTAAAAAAAGAAATTAACAAATAAAGATGGGGTTTTCCCTAGCAAAAGGAATTACAAATGACTCCCCAAGATTTAATCAGTTTAACATTGTTACTACCCCTACGGGAAGACCCCGGATGTGACCCACACCCGTCCACTAACACATAGGATGGACCCACACCAGTCCCCTAACACATGGATGTGACCCACACCAGTCCCTCCCCAGGATCACCCCACCAGTCCCCTAACACCCGGATGCACCCACCAGTCCATAAACATGGGGTGTGACCCCCCCAGTCCACTAACACCCCGGATGCAACCCACACCAGTCCCCTAAACATAGGGTGTACCCACACCAGTCCACTAGCACCAGGACGACTCCCCCCAGTCCCCTAACACCCTTTCCCCCGCTAGGTAAAAAAAGGACAGCAGGTGTCTTAAGGAAATTTAGCTGAGTCCTCTGAACCCAGTAATGTGATGCGACTTTGAGGGGGCTGGCTAGATCATCACGGCCACCCGTTGGGGGATTCATCTGTAAAAACTTGTATATGTGGTCACAGTGGTGCCCATGTTAACCCCTATGGTAGTAAATATACCTTGTTGGATGCATGTTTTGTAGCCCGCTGGCGTGACACACTAAAAACGTTTAAAACCTGACCAGCAGTTTACCCACACTGTCCAGCAGTTTACCCACACTGACCTGCAGTTTACCCACACTGACCGCAGTTTGCCACACACTGACCTGCGTTTTCCCACACTGACCTGCAGTTTCCCACACTGACCAGCAGTTTCCCACACTGACCTGCGTTACCACACACTGACCTGCAGTTTACCACACACTGACCTGCAGTTTCCACACATGACCTGCAGTTTACCACACACTGACCCAGTTTCCACACCGCCTGCAGTTTACCACACACTGACCAGC
>WNWK01028118.1:0-25677 GCA_009830355.1 Cherax destructor | reverse complement strand
GAATGCTACCAGGGGTGCCGCTAGGAAGCCTCTTTGGACCCATGGTGACTTATTTCACGGTGACAAGTCACTAAACCACCAAAAAAAGACACCAAATCTGCATTGTACGAATATTTGAAAGAGCACGCTTGGTAATGTTCTCCTCAATGGTAAACAAACGCTTCTTCAGCGGGGCATCCTGCGTTCTGCGCAGGTGCGGAGCAGCGGACAGGTCTAATACGTTACAGAAACACAAACCAGTTTGATTCTCGAAATCGAAAAAAGCTTACGGCGATGTTTACGAAATAAGAACCACTCGGGGGTCCACTGTAATAGGGATAATTACAGATAACGAGAGTAAGTCTATTTTGTTTTGGATGTGTTCACGATACAAAAAAAGAGAATAGTATGTAGTTTGCAGTCATGGTGTAATAGCATACAAAATGTATGCTAAGGAAGTAACTGGCAAGTGGGCAGATGGATCTTCAACTTTCTAACAAACAAACAAACAAATTTTATTTCATTGCAGATTGCAGATTACATGGGTATCGGTAGTTACAATGTAAATTGAGTGCAAGGAGAGCCACTGACATGCCATGGCATTAGGGGCAGCTTATTCTAGTCCTTAAAGACTATGTACTTAATACAGTGGACCCTCGGTTAACGAATACCCCGGAAATCGTGCAATTATGTAAGTATAATTTTGTAAGTTCTTGTGGAAGTGTATTTTTGGGGGTCTGAAATAGACTAACCTACGTGAAATTTTTCCTTAAGGGAGTAAATTCGTTCGGTAATGGCACTTGAGCAGACTTCAGGAGTGAAGTTTTTACGAAACTCGGGGGTCCACTGTATTAGAGAAATTTATTGAGTTTATTCTAGTTAAAAATTATTTTCAAAATTACAATATAATGAAATTTTACTGTTTAAATTATTATATAATGATATTAGATTGTTACAGGTGTTAAGATTCTTGAATGATAATATGGAATTGAGATTATCTTAAAAGGAAAATAACATTGAGCATTTTTGACATTAACTTATGAGTAGGGGGTAACATAATAGTAACATATTATTAAAAATTGAGATTATCGTATAGGAAAGTAATAATGAGCATTTTTCAAGTAGTTTAGAGTATGATCATTTAGTTTTGGGTGAGTAGGTGGTTTTTGAGTTGAGTCTTAAATTGATTTTCAGACAAGATTATCTTAATACAGTGGTACCCCGACTTACGATATTAATCCGTCAGAGAGGGCATATCTTAAGGCGAAACAATCGTTACTCGAATCAATTTTCCCCATAAGAAATAATGGAAATAAATTTAATCCGTCCAAGACTTCCAAAAGTAGTTAAATAAAATATTTTTTAGAACTTTTTGACATTAAATAATAAAGAATTTAATAAAGAATACCTAAATAGTACACATGTAAATATTGAACAATAACATGTCACTTACATTTATTGAAGAGTTGTTGATGTGTGGAGGACGGGAGGAGGGGAGAAGGTGGAGTAGTATGCTAGTGTTTGGAAGGGGAATCCCCTTCCATTAACACTGCAGGTACCAAGTCCTTTTCTGGGGTTACTTCCATTTTTCTTTGAATGCCACTAGGACCAGCTTGAGAGTCACTGGACCTCTTTCTAACAACAAATTTGTCCAGGGAGCTCTGTGTCTGGCGATTCTTTAACACATCCCTGAAATGACACACCACTGTGTCATTGTACAGGTTGCCAGCACGGCCTGCAACAGCATGGTTAGGGTGATATTCATCCATAAATGCTTGCACATCACTCCATTTGGCACAGATCTCCTAATCCTTGAAGAAGGCACATTCTTCCATTTTTGTTCCACCTCCTCCTCCTCTCTGAACCATTGTCCTGACCACTGGTCTCTTGTTCCAGTTGCCGTTGAAGCTCTTGCAGATCTTCAGTGGTTAGCTCTTCCTTGTGCTCCTCCACCAACTGTTCCACATCCTCACCACTCACCTCTAACCCCAAAGACTTGCCCAATTCCACAATTTCTTCCACAACAGGCTCAGGCTCAGGCTCATGCTCAGGGTTCTGAGGCTCAGCCCCAAAACCTTCAAAATCCCTCTCTAGGACACAGTCTGGCCACAATTTTCTTCAGGCAGAGTTCAAAGTCCTGGTAGTCACTCCCTCCCAAGCCTTACCTATAAGGTGTACACAATGCAGCATATGGAAATGTTTTTTCCAAAATTCTCTTAGGGTTATGTTCATGTCTGTGGTCACATCAAAGCACTTTTGAAACATTGCTTTGGTATAGAGTTTTTAAAGTTGGAAATGACCTGCTGGTCCATGGGCTGGAGGAGAGGAGTGGTATTAGGGGGCAAGAACTTCACTTTGATGAATTTAAACTCCTCCACAATTTTCTCTACCAAGTTTGGAGGATGACAAGGAGCATTGTCCATTATCAGGAGGCACTTAAGTGGCAAATTATTGTCCAATAGATATTTCTTCACACTGGGGCCAAACACGCCATTGAACCAAACTAAGAAAATGTCCTTTGTGACCCAAGCCTTTTTGTTAGACTTCCACATCACACACAAGTTAGACTTGCTGACACCGCATCTGCCAAACACTGGGATTTTCAAAAAGATACCCAGTAAAGGCTTCACTTTGCAATCACCACTGGCATTGGCACAAAGCATCAAAGTTAGCCTGTCTTTCATAGGCTTATGTCCTGGCTGTGCCTTTTCCTCCTGAGTAATGTAGGTCCTGTTGGGCATTTTCTTCCAAAACAGGCCTGTTTCATCACAATTAAACACTTGTTGGGGGAGGAATTGTTCAGCCTCTAGGTACTCCTGGAATTCAGGAACATATTTTTCAGCCGCACTTTTGTCACAACTGGCTGCCTCACCATGCCTCACAACACTATGTATGCCACTTCGATTCTTAAATTTGAAAACCAGCCTCTGCTGGCTTTAAATTCGCTCACTTCATCACTGTTGCAGGCATTTTCTTAACGAGATCATCATGCAACTGCCTTGCTTTTCACATATTATTGCCTCCGAAACAGTATCTCCTGCTAACTGTTTCTCGTTGACCCACACCAACAACAACCTTTCCACATTTTCCAGCACTTGTGGTCTGTGTTTTGTGATCACACATGAACCTTTGCAACAACAGCTTCCTTGATTTTACTTGAATTTTTCTTGGCCACAATGGTAGCGATGGTAGAAAAGGGTTTACCATACAGCCTGGCCAGCTCACTGATACGCACTCCACTTTCATATTTTTCTATTATCTCCTTCTTCAGTTCTATCGTCATATATTTCTGTTCCTCTTGCCACAGGCTTAGCACTAGGATCTTTCCTTGGACCCATGGTAGCTTATTTAGCAGTTGCAAGCACTAAAAACAGTGGAATAATGACAATATACCGGTATGAATGCGTGGGTGTGGGTGGGTGGTCGCTCTCGCTTGTAAACAATAGCACTGACGCTCCCTGGAGTGCGCGTCAGCTGGGCGCCAGCGGACACGTCCGGACGAATGTCAGTACACGAAGCAAACATCGTAAGTCACAGTCACATTTTTTACGTTATAAATATCGGTTATCGAAAATAACGTAAAATGATAGCATCGTAAGTCGGGGTACCACTGTATTTACTGGTAATGAATTCCAGATTCTGGGGCCCTTTATGTGCATAGAATTTTTACATAGGTTGATATGAACACGGGGTATATCAAAAAGTGATCTGTGTCTTGTGTTGTGGTCATGGGTCCTATTAAAGTTGGTGAGGAGAATTTTGAGCAGAGGGTTTATATTAGAGTGTAAAGTTTTATATATGTAGTAGGCACAAGAGTAAGTATGAATGTTCTTTACGGTGAGTAGTTTGAGACTTTTGAATATTGGTGGAGTATGCTGTCTAGAGTGGGAATTTGTTATCATTCTGACTGCGGCCTTTTGTTGTGTTATGAGTGGTCTAAGGTGATTTAACGTTGTTGATCCCCATGCACAGATTCCATAGGTGAGATACGGGTAGATAAGTGAATGATATAGTGCAACCAATCAAACACACAGTAATGGCAAACAGAGTTAAGTTGGAGTTTGCCACAGTTCCTCATCCTCATATCAGACATACACAGAGATGTAAAGCATAGCATCGTGTCTTCCTTTGTAGACGATACTGGAATCTGCACGTGTCATCCACTGAGGACATAGTAAATCCCCAAGCAAATATAAACCAAGTTTTTCAATGATCAACAGAAAATAATATGTTTAATGAGGACATATATCAATTACTCTGCTATGGAAAACTGGAGGAAATAACAGATAGAATGGAGTATACTACAAACTCTAACCACACAATAGAGTGGAAAAGTAGTGTGAAGAACTTGGGAATGTTAATGTCAGAGGACCTCACCTTCAAGGTTCACAACAGTGTCACTATCACATGTGTGAGGAAAATGAGGGGATACCTGGAGAGGATTTCGGGGGTAAGAGCCCATGTGGCCCAGTCTGTGACAAGGCCTCAAGGTGGATCACGGCCTGATCAACCAGGCTGTTACTGTTGGCCGCACAAAAATTGGTGTGCAGCCCACAGCCCGGCTGGTCAGGTACTGACTTTAAATGCCTCTCCAGTACCTTCTTGAAGACAGCCAGGTGACTACTATTGGTAACTCACCTAATGTATGCTGGGAGGCAGCTGAACAGTCTTGGGCACCTGACACTTATTGTGTGTTTCTTAGTGTACTCTTGGCACCCCTGCTTTTCATTGGGAGGATGTTGCATCCCCTGCCAAGTCTTTTGCCTTCGTAGGGAGTGATTTTCATGCGCAAATTTGGGACTAGTCCCTCTAGGATTTTCCGAGTGTGTATTATCATGTACAGTATCTTTCTCACCTGCATTCCAGGAAATACAAATCAAGGGACTTCAACCATTCCCAGTAATTTAGGTGCTTTATCATACTTATACATACTGTAAAAGTTCTCTGTACATTCTCCAGGTCTGCAATTTCACCTACCTTGAAAAGGGGACGTTAGTGTACAGCAATATTCCAGCCTAGAGAGAACAAGTGGTTTGAAGAGAATCATCATGGGCTTGGCATCCCTAGTTTTGAAGGTTCTCATTATCCATTATATCATCTTCCTAACAGATAGATAAGAACTTTCAAACATGGGATGCTATGTCAATGAAGATCTTTTTTAAATCACTTGTTCTCTCTAGGCTGGAATAATTCTATACACTAACTGCTCCATTCAAGAAAAGTGAAATTGCAGATCTAGAAAATGTACAGAGAACCTTCATGAGAACATAAGAATGGAGGAACACTGCAGAAGGCCTACTGGCCCATACAAGGCAGGTCCTTATCAAAACCACCACTACCCAAAGCTACCCAAGAATTTTACTCCCTTACCCACGACACCAATCAAACCCAACCCCTCCCACTCATATATTTGTCCAATCTCTTTTTAAAGCTACCCAAGGTCCTAGGCCTCAATCACCCTACTCGGAAGATTGTTTCACACATCCACAACTCTGTATTAATATTGGTAGAATTACCAACAATGTGTTAAGTAAAAGGACACAAATGCAACTAATGTGACATTTTATTGTGGCAAGGTTTCGCTCTCTAGGAGTTTTGTCACTGCATATTTAAGTTCAGTCAAGTAGCTTAATTACTGGGAATGTTTGGAGCCACTTGACCTGTACTCCCTGGAATGCAGACAAGAGATGCATCATAATTTACACCTGGAAAATCCTTGATGGACTGGTCTTAAATCTGCACACAGAAATCACTCCCTACAAAAACAAAAGACTAGGCAAATGGTGCAATATATCCCCAATGAAAAGTAGGGTCACCATGAGTACACTATAATAAGACACAATAAGTACTCTGGACCCAAGACTGTTCAACAGCCTCTCACCATATATATGGGGAATTACCAGGCCCTATAGGAAATTACCAGGTCCATGGCCTGGTAGGCAACACTCTCGCTTCACACACTGAGTGTCCGTGGTTTGATCCCCAGCAAGGGTGGAAACATTGGGTGTGTTTCTTTACACCTGTTGTCCCATTCATGTAACAACCAAGTAGGTACCTGGGTGTTAGTTGATTGGTGTTGGTTGCATCCTGGGGACAAGATTGAGGACCCAAATGGAAATAAGAGACAGTCCCTCAATGACACACTGACTTTCTTGGGTTATCCTGGGTGGATAGCCCTCCATGGTTAATAATCCAAACAAAATCTTATTTTATCACCTGGCTGCCTTCAAGAGAAAGTTGGACAGATACCTAAAGTTAGTACCCTATCAGCTGGGCTGTGGTTTATACGTTGGACTATATGCGGCCATCAGCAACAGCTTGGGTGATCAGGCCCTGATCCACCATGAGGCCTGGTCATGGACTTGGCCAAGGGGGCGTTGACCCTCTGAACACCCTCCAGGCAGCAGGTAGATAGTTATGAAAATAAGGACAACGTACAGAGTACAAGTTTATCAAAATAAAGTAAAACAATAAAACAAATTAGTTAACCAAATATAACAATCCAAGGTAAATGAAAGGTAAAAAAAAATTACACAATGAACTAGTAAACGGGATATAACAAGACGAAAACATTTATGTAACTAAAATCCTTCCTGTACATAATCAGCGATTAACACATTATGTACAGGCGAAACTCCAGTCATTTACCTGTAATTATAAGAAGGAAACTTTTGACTCTCCCTCAAGAGGGCTTTATATAGCGCGAGCACCTGACGTGCACCACCTTCCATGCTTCTTTTTTCTTTGTTGGGGTTATCAGGGCCACTGAGAGCATAAGCCGTATCGAGACCGACTTCTCGATGGTACGAGAAAGATTTGTTGCCCAAGGCTGGGCGATGACAGAAAGGAACAAAAGTTCAATAAGAGCAGCCTCATAAGAACGAAAGAGGCTGCTCTTATTGCCACCAGGCGTCGTAAGAATCAGCTTCGCTTTCTACGTAACAAAAGTTCCTTTGTAAATAGATAGAAACTTGATAGTTTCCGATTAGGTCCGGTGGACCCCCTTGCCAAGCCCCAGCAAAGCGGGACCCCCACACCCCCACCTGAGTACAACAACCGGCTTCCCACCAAAGACCGTTAAATAATTATCCACAGAGCGGAAAAAATGGAGCTGGCTAAAAGTAAGCCGATGAAGGGTAGGCCGGTGGTTAGAGCTCTCGTTTCACACACGGAGGGCCCGGGTTCGATTCCCGGCGGGTTGAAACATTTCGACGTGCTTCCTTACACCTGTTGTCATGTTCACCTAGCAGCAAATAGGTACCTGGGTTGTTAGTCGACTGGTGTGGGTCGCATCCTGGGGGACAAGATTAAGGACCCCAATGGAAATAAGACAGACAGTCCTCGATGACGCACTGACTTTCTTGGGTTATCCTGGGTGACTAACCCTCAAGGGTTAAAAATCCGAAGAAATCTTATCTTATTTTAACAGGAGCCCCTCCTGTAGAGTGCCCGGCGGGCAAAATAGATGAGGACAAGCGTCCCAGAGAGAACGGGGGAAATTTGTCACTGATACTCAGGCGAGAGAGAGACGTCCACACCCGACGAAAGCCTGCGCAGAAGTCCCAGAAGTCCTAACCTTCCATGCTCTTTTTTTTTTTTTTTTTTTGAGGGTGTTAAGGGCCACTGACGGCTTACGCTCTGTCCAGTTCTGTTTTTTTATGTTGTTGTTGCTATTGGGTTTATCAGGGCCACAGACAGCATAAGCCGTATCGAACCGGACTTCTCGATGGCACGAGAAAGATTTGTTGCCCAAGGCTAGGCAATGAGAGAAAAGTAGCAAAGATCCCTTTGTAAATAGAAACAGAAACTTGAAGTTTCCAATTAGATCTGGTGGACGCCCTTGTTAAGCCCCAGAAGAGCGGGACGCCCACACCCCCACCTGAGTTTAGTAACCGGCTTCCCACCAAAGACCGTTAAAGAATTATCAGCAGATCGGAAAAAATGGAGCTGGCAAAAAGTACACCGATGACCAGGTGCCACTCCTGTAGAGTGCCCGGCGGGTAAAATAGATGAGGACAAGCGTCAGAGAGAGAACGAAGGAAATTTATCACCGATATTCAGGTGAGAGAGAGACGTCCACACCCAAAGCTCTCGCTTCACACGGTGAGGGTCTCGGTTCGATTCCCATTGAGGGGGTAGAAACATTGGGCGTGTTTCTTTACACCGGTTGTCTATGTTCCCCATCAGTAAAATGGGTACCTGGGTGTTAGTCGACTGATGTGGGTCGCATCCTGGGACAAAACTGCAAAATAAGCGGCTTTCTATCTAGTAGTATGTCATTGATGTCAGCTAGGACTGTATAAATAACAAAAAAGGCACAATACCGTGACTGGAACAATACACACACAACCCGCACATATAAAAGAGAGGAGCTTACGACGACGTTTCGGCCCGACTTGGACCATTTACAAAGTCGTCGTAAGCTCCTATCTTTTATATGTGCGGGTAGTGTGTGTATAGGACTGTATACCTTGTACTTGTACTTGTAGTAAATAAAGATATTATATTATTATTATTATTATTATTATTATTATTATTATTATTATTATTATTATTATTATTATTACGAAGGCCGGCACAGAAGTCCCTCTGTTTCTTGATCTTCTTCTTGGTGTTTTTTTTAGATTCACTAACAGAGTACGCTGAAATCTGTTTCTTGATGTTGTTGTTGTTGTTGTTGGGGTTTATAGGGCCACTGACAGCATACGAAGTATCGAGCCCTGCCGTAGGATGGGTATCGGGTGCATAATAAAGATATCAAACTAACTAACTTCTAGCGCTCTATTCCACAAGGCACAGTACTTGCTCCCATCCTATTCCTCATCCTCATATCAGACATTGACAGGGATATAAGCCACAGTGCTACCACTCATTTTTCACCACTACTATGAGCTACCACTCATTGTTCACCACTACTATCAGCTACCAGTCATTGATTTTCTGAAAAACTATTTTTTTAGATAAAATATACCTATAAGTAAGCTTCCTAAAAGAAAATCATAAAATTTTGCTTACTTTTCCTATAAATTTCAATTGCAGTAGAAATTGTATTTAAAAGTGTGAAAATCTAAGTATTTTAGCTAAAAAATGAGTTTTGTGTGGAAGGATGTTTGACTAATAACTGCGTATTGCATGTCCCTAATGCGCCCTGAAGCTAGCAAGAATGTTCAGGTACAGGCCAAGATCTCCTGACGGTCTGGAGGGTCAAACCCTTCCCCATTGAGAAAGAGAGGTAGGGTTAAAGATTGCACCCCAAACGTGTGCAAGGCCCCACGGAGAATAGTCCATACAGAGTGGTAACGTGGGCGCCACAGTAGGAAGTGTTCCACCGTCTCAGGCTGAGGGACACTGTGGGTTCCATGGTGGAATGATGAGTGCCTCCAAGCAGTGAAGGCGCGTTGAAAGGTGTGGGTGCAGTGGTGGCGCCGATCTTCAAGGGCTCTGCAGTTGGCCTATTGAAGGGCTGATGCCTTTTGTCGGAGAACTCTCCTCCATGCAAAACGTGAATCATGGGCTTCTTTCTGTTCTTCTCTTCTCGCACCTCTGCTAGTCGGGCATGGGGTTTCTTCCACTCTATGTTGGGATCACGATCTGTAAGTTCTTTTTTCCTGATGGGGAATAGTGCAATGCCACTTTTACCTCAGGATAAAGCTGAGTTGTTTGCTTGTTTCTTCGGACCTACGTTTGCTCTTCCTATCCCTCTACCTTCTAAGGTGATCAACCTGCCCCCTATAGTACCCGAGGTTGACTGCCAAGTGCTGTCATTTCCCTTCAGCTCCCATGAACTACAGCCGGCACTCTCCCAGCTTTCTTCCCGCTCTCTACTCTTCTATCCTGTTTAGAGGCGTCGTCTAATAAAACAGACGATTCGGGACTTGGCGACACTAACCTCCAAACCCCAGGTGGCAGCCCATGATGTTATGCATTGTAGGGCATGCTGAAGTTTTTCCTGTGAAGCAAGCAAGGTAGTGAGCTGTACATAAGGGCCACGTCATCTGCATACACCAGGGTATGTACACCCTGTATGGAAGGAAGATCCGACATTAATACAGAAAAAAAGAATGGTGAGAACGGATCCCTGGGGCACTCGCCATTATATAGGACGGGGTGAGGACATTGTGCCACCTACTGCAACCCGGAAGGTCCGTCCTTGCAAAAAGTTGCGCATCCAATGGAGGGGGGCTCCTGCCAGCCCCATGCGGGCCAGCTTAAAAGGAATTGCCGTGCCGTGTGAGACGATGAATCAAACGCTCCACGCAGATTAAAAAAGACAGCCAAAAAAAACTCCCGGCTTTCAAACAAAGTATGCACGAATTGAAGCAAAGAGTCGAGGGTGGATTGACCCTCACGGAAGCCACTCTGGTTTTCAGGCAAGAGGCCATGTTCCTCCGTCCACCATGAGAGACGGATGGCCACCGACACTTTACCCAATCAGGGCAGTAAGGCAATGGGCCGGTAAGTCTGGTTGGGTATCATCTTTGCCTGGCTTTAGAATCGGAACCAGGAGAGAGTGCTTCCACACATCGGATAAAATTCATTCAGACCAGCTGACAATGAAAACCTCCAGCATAGCATCTTTACAAGAGGGGAGTAGATGCAGTAAGAATGAATAAGGTATGTTATCCTCCACAGGAGAAGAGCGGGAAGAAAGCTGGGAGAGTGCCGGCTGTAGTTCATGGGAGCTGAAGGGAGATGCCAGCACTTGGCAGTCAACCTCGGGTACTATAGGGGGGCAGGGGACCCATTTGATCACTTTAGAAGGTAGAGGGATGGGAAGAGCAAACGTAGGTTCGAAGAAACTAGCAAACAACTTATCTTTATCCTGAGGTAAAAGTGGCATTGCACCATTCCCCAACAGGAAAAAAGAACTTACAGATCGTGATCCCAACATAGAGTGGAAGAAACCCCATGCCCGACTAGCAGAGGTGCGAGAAGAGAAGAACAGAAAGAAGCCCATGATTCACGTTTTGCATGGAGGAGAGTTCTCCGACAAAAGACATCAGCCCTTCAGTAGACCAACTGCAGAGCCCTTGAAGGTCGGCGCCACCACTGCGCCTACACCTTTCAATGCGCCTTCACTGCTTGGAGGCACTCATCATTCCACCATGGAACCCGGGGGTGTGTGAATGGGAGAAGCTCCCAGAAAGGCGGAATAAACAGGAGCCTGCCTCTAACATGGCCCCTTGAAGAGATACAACAGCATCGTCCAGCAGAGAGTCCTGAGGCAGGCTATAATCAGAGAGTGTGTGACTATAGCTCGTCCGACCGGCCTGAATGGTTTTCCACCTTGGACGAATTGCCGTCACCGGCACTGCTAGGGCTCCACTGGTAGATACAGTGATTGGGAGATGATCACTCCCCATGAAGGGGCCTACAAAAACAACAGCTGTAGTAAAATATCCACACCCAAGAACGAGGCCAAGGGTTGAAGCTTGCCCTGAGTAAGGATCCACTCTAGTCTCCATTCCTGGTGGTGAGCAACGAAAGGTGAGATGCAAGGAGGGCTTGGAACAAGGCCCTACCTGTGGGATTCACCGATCTCAAAGAAATGGATGGCTCCCAGAAATTGTGCCTAGCATTGAAATCCCCTATAACAAGTGCCAGACCACTGAGAGGGAGGTACACCACTGAGTGCCCAAGGCAACTCGAACGGCTAGAGTTTCTAACACCCTACTCTCATAGGCTCGGAGGGAGAGGGTCATACTCTGGAGTCGGCTACACACAAGAAGAGCTAGGCCACCACCACCCCCTTCAAGGCGATCCTGACGGTAAACAGTAAAACCAGACAGCTGAACAGAATGACGAGGACGTAACCATGTCTCAGAGAGGCCCACCACTAGTGGCTGTACCTCAGTCAGATACTTCCGGAGGTCCAGGAGTTTCCCCAATATGGAACGAGCGTTCCAGAGGAGAAAAACAGAGCAGGAATGAATTACGTGTCTGAACTAACAAACCCAATGAGGCGAGGGAGAACTGAGAGACATGCTACCTGGAGTCTACCTGGAGAGAATTCCAGGGGTCAACGCCCCCGCGGCCCGGTCCGTGACCAGGCCTCTTGTTGGACCAGAGCCTGATCAACAAGGCTGTTACTGCTGGCCGCACGCAGTCCAACGTACGAACCACAGCCCGGCTGATCAGGTACCGACTTGAGGTGCCTGTCCAGTGCCTGCTTGAAGACAGCCAGGGGCTTGTTGGTAATCCCCCTGATGTATGCTGGGAGGCAGTTGAACAATCTTGGGCCCCTCACACTTATTGTGTTGTCCCTCAACGTGCTAGTGGCACCCCTGCTCTTCATTGGGGAATGTTGCATCGCCTGCCGAGTCTTTTGCTTTCGTAGGGAGTGATTTTGTGTGCAAGTTTGGTACTAAGCCCTCGAGAATTTTCCATGTGTATATAATAATGTATCTCTCCCGCCTGCGTTCTAGAGAGTACAGGTTTAGGAACTTCAAGCGTTCCCAGTAGTTGAGGTGGTTTATCGCACTTATGCGTGCCGTGAAGGTTCTCTGCACATTTTCAAGGTCAGCAATTTCACCCGCCTTGAAAGGTGCAGTTAGTGTGCAGCAATATTCCAGCCTAGATAGAACAAGCGATCTGTAAAGTGTCAACATGGGCTTGGCATCCCTGGTTTTGAAGGTTCTCATTATCCATCCTGTCATTTTTCGAGCAGATGCAATTGCTACATTGTTATGGTCCTTGAAGGTGAGATCCTCTGACATGAACACTCCCAGGTCTTTGACATTAGTTTTTCGCTCTATTGTGTGGTTGGAATTAGTTTTGTACTCCGATGAGATTTTAATTTCTTCACGTTTTCCGTATCTGAGTAATTGAAATTTCTCATCATTGAACTTCATATTGTTTTCTGCAGCCCATTTAAAGATTTGGTTTATGTCTGCTTGGAGTCTTGCAGTGTCTTCAACGGTGGACACTGTCATACAGATTCGGGTGTCATCTGCAAAGGAAGACACAGCACTGTGGCTTATATCCCTGTCAATGTCTGATATGAGGATGAGGAATAGGATGGGAGCAAGTACTGTGCCTTGTGGAACAGAGCTTTTCACAGTAGCTGCCTCAGACTTTACTCTGTTGACTACTACTCTTTGTGTTCTATGTGTTAGGAAATTATAAATCCATCTACCAACTTTTCCTGTTATTCCTTTATCACGCATTTTGTGTGCTATTACACCATGGTCACACTTGTCAAAGGCTTTTGCAAAATCTGTGTATATAACATCTGCATTCTGTTTATCTTCTAGAGCATCCAGGACCTTGTCATAGTGGTCCAGTAGTTGGGACAGACAGGAGCGGCCTGCTCTAAACCCATGCTGTCCTGGGTTGTGCAATTGATGGGTATCAAGATGGGTGGCGATCTTGCTTCTTAGAACCCTTTCAAAGATTTTTATGATATGGGACGTTAGCGCAATTGGTCTGTAGTTCTTTGCTATTGCTTTACTGCCCCCTTTGTGGAGCGGGGCTATGTCTGTTGTTTTTAGTAGCTGCGGGACGATCCCAGTGTCCATGCTCCTCTCCATAGGATGTTAAAAGCATGTGATAGGGGCTTCTTGCAGTTCTTGATGAACACGGAGTTCCATGAGTCTGGGCCTGGAGCGGAGTGCATGGGCATGTCATTTATTGCCTTTTCAAAGTCATTTGGCGTAGTGATGATGTCAGAAAGGCATGCGTCTGTCAAGTTCTGTGGCACTCTCATGAAAAAATCATTTAGGTTTTCGATTTTCAGTCTGGTTAGTGGCTCGCTAAAGACTGAGTCATACTGGGATTTAAGTAACTCACTCATTTCCTTGCTGTCATCTGTGTAGGACCCATCCGGTTTAAGTAGGGGCCCAATACTGGTTGTTGTTCTCGACTTTGATTTTGCATAGGAAAAGAAATACTTAGGTTTCTTTCAATTTCATTTATGGCTCTTAGTTCTTCCCGTGTCTCTTGATTCCTATAAGATTCCTTTAGTTTTAATTCGATGTTTGCTATTTCTCTGACTAGTGTCTCCCTACGTATTTCAGAGATATTGGCCTCCTGTAGCCGCTCCGTTATTCTGTGCCTTCGCCTGTATAGGGAGCGCCTCTCTTTCTAGTTTGCATCTTCTCCTCCTTTTCCTTAAGGGAATTTGCCTTGAGAAAACCTCAAGTACCACAGAGTTAATTTGTTCAAGACATAGGTTGGGATCCGTGATGCTTAGGCAATCTTCCCAGTTTATATCATTTAGGACTTGGTTTACTTGGTCCCACCTTATGTTTTTGTTATTGAAGTTGAATTTGGAGAAAGCTCCCTCATGGCTGATCACATTTTGTTGATCTGGAGCTCCCGCATGCATGTCTGGACCTCTATTATGTTGTGATCTGAGTATATTGTTTTTGATATGATGACATTTCGTATCAGATCATCATTGTTGGTGAAGATGAGGTCCAGCGTATTCTCTAATCTTGTGGGCTCTACTATTTGCTGGTTTAAGGTGAACTTGGTGCAGAGATTTAAAAGTTCATGCATGTGTGAATTTTCATCTGAGCTGCCTCCTGGTGTTATCTCTGCTACCACATTGTTTGCAATGTTCCTCCATTTTAGGTGCCTGAGGTTGAAATCCCCCAGTAGCAAGATGTTGGGGGCAGGAGCTGGAAGATTTTCCAGACAGTGGTCAATTTTCAGAAGCTGTTCCTGGAATTGTTGGGACGTTGCATCCGGGGGCTTGTAGACAACCACGATGACCAGGTTTTGATTCTCGACCTTTATTGCTAGTACTTCAACTACATCATTTGAGGCATTTAGTAGTTCTGAACATATAAGTGACTCTGTGATATACAGGCCAACCCCCTTTTGCCTATTCACTCTGTCACACCTGTATAGGTTGTAGCCCGGGATCCATATTTCATTGTCCAAGTGATCTCTTATGTGGGTCTCTGTGAAAGCCGCAAACATGGCATTTGACTCTGTAAGCAGTCCACTAATGTAAGGTACCTTGTTGTTTGTTGCTGGCTTTAGACCTTGTATATTAGCAAAGATGAATGTAGTTGGATTGGTGGTATTGGTGGTATGGGGGTCTTTTTTCCTGGCTCTAATATCTGTTGTAATGGAGTGGAGGCCACTGACTGTGATTCCACCCCAGAAATGATTGCAGTTGGTGTACAATTTCTGTCATTTCCTGCCAGCTTTTTTTCCTTCCTGGCACTAAAAAACCTCTCTCTCCGGAGTGGCTGTGGCTACCCTGATTTTGCCATGGTCTGGATGTTCTGTGTCGCCTCGTACCCTTTAGGTGGTATGCCTGGCAATATAAGTTATAACACTGTCTTTCCCGAATTGATGTGTGGCACATTTCAGGGTGGAAAAACTTACATTCATAAAAGAGGCACCCTGTAAGGAGTGAAGCACTTCCTCCACCAAAAGAAGGACAGGACGAAGAAATGAAGCCCAGGCAGGCGGGAGTGAAAAAGCGGAACCTTCAGTAGCGAAGGGTCCTGAAAAAGAGACAGGCTGCAGCTGGGGTTGAGGAAAAATGGAGGAAGGGAGGAAGACTTCTGTGAGGTGTGAGGCTCTGTGTCAGGCAAGAGGTCCACTTGAACTGGGTGGGGTACCGAACTTCGAGTCAATTTTGAAGCCGTGCCACCTTGATGGGAGGATATGCGTCTTGAACGAGGAGGAGCATGAGCAATAACTTCTGCAATGGAAGCTGAGTCTGAAGACACCTTGAGATGCTGCTGCCCCGGAGGTGGGGAATCCTCTGAAGGAAGAGAGAATTCCGCAAGAGCCGCAAAAAAAATTTGAAAAAGGGACATTAGCCCTCACAGCTGCGGAGAACAGGTGCCTTGGCCATACTGGTGCTGGGGAGATGCCCTTAGTGGGGGGCGCTGGAGACAAAGGAGGCAAGGGATGATGGACTGTGACTGGTTTCACGGACCACAGGCTGGAGTTACATTCATGGAGTGAAAGAGACTAGGCCCTGGCTGAGTTTGCCAAATCAAGAGCCTGGCAATATGCCCTTTACAAAAGTAGCATGAGGCCGGGCGGGTACAAGCAACACCATCTTTAACTGCCAGGTGAAACCCACTACAATTTGTACATCTAACCTTACCACGACAAGACAGCTCTTCATGCCCCCAAAAAAGAAACATTTCCGACACTGAAGTAGAGGAAAAGTATAAAGAAGGACAAGAAACCTTAGATTGTCAAAAGTCACAAATTTCGGAAGAGCACCTGAGAAACATACATGAACGATACGAGATGAGGCAGGACGAGTTGAGAGGCTCCAAACCTATAATAATAATAATAATAATAATAATAATAATAATAATTTATTTAATTGCAAGTTTACATCGAAATTTTGTAATTACAAACCTAAGTCATCCCCCCCACTTAAAACCAACTCAGAATGGATCTCCTTATCTGAGAGGGACGAGGAAATCGGTCCAATTCTGCCTTAACAACAACTGGCAGCAAGAATTGAGGAGCGGACCTCCCAGCAGACAACATTCCACTTACCCAGGACATGAATGGCATTAAGTGGTAAATTTCTGGCCAAAAAAGACTTACGATGGAGTTGGAGCCTTAGGGCAGTACCCCTACCGAGTTGCTGGACACCCCCGTCTATGCAAGCCTTGCCGAAAAGAGAGCCACTGATGGCATTAGTGACTTCCTGTGGATTGGTGAAGGGTGTACCGCCATCCTTGGGACGCACAAGAACTATCATCACATCTGGAGTAATTCGGGGTGGAGAAGGAGCACAGTCTAGACAAGAGGTTGGTTGGCATTTTGAGCCTGGCTTCATCATCAACCTCAAGGGCCCATTTATGTATCCCAGTAGAGGGCATAATAGCCATATCATGGTCCAAGGAGATTGGGAATCAGAGAAGAGAACCATAGGCTGAGGAGGAAGATGAGCAAGGACAAAAATCAAAACCTGGCAAATGGCAAAGAGCTTCCCTGCTAGGACCAAGTGAGCGGGGTCTAACCATCAGGTTTGACACAGACGAAGATCAGTGAAAAAAACAGCAGAAGACGTAGGAGGGGAAGTTTGTGCTGAGCCATCCATATAGATGGGGAATGAAGAACCATACATGACAGCATGAACTCTTCTGGCACAGGGAGTGAAAGGTAGGCTAGGGAACGTTGGGCCCTGGCCACAAAGGAAGACTGGACCAAATGTTGAGGGACAAAAATTGCCACCCACATCCATGGAGAGAGGCGGCAGGGGTGAGTACAAGGCAGAGAGGCCATATGTTGGAGTCGTAAACAGTCCCTCCCCATTCTCACTGATGAGAGGGGGACTATCCCAGACTCTGCTTCCAAGGCTGCAATGGGGGTGAAGAAAAATGCCCCCAGCATACTGCAGATGGCCGAATTCTGGAGAATGTCCAGGCGGCGAAAAGAGAAGCAAGAGGCTGAGCCATACACCTCACTCACATAGGCGAGTTTGCTGCGAACCATAGTTGTATAAAATCTAAAGAGGAGGTCTCGATCTGCCCCGCACTTAGTACCAGAGATCCAGCTCATAAGCGCACTGTGGCATGCACACGAGATGTGGAGAGCCATTATGTACTTCCTCCATGTCAAGAGTGGGGCATCCAAGGTGACACCCAACCATCAATGAGAAGAGACCAATGGGATTGGTGCCTAACCCAATGAAACAGATGGAAGAGTAGAGAGGCATTGTCTAGTAAAGCATAAGAGCCGAGACTTGGTGACACTGACCACCAAGCCCCAAATGGCAGCCCATGATGTTATGCATTGTAGGGTCTTCTGAAGTTTTTCCTGTGCAGCCAGCAAGGAAGTGCCACTGTACATAAGGGCCACATCATCCCCGTACACCAGGGTATGCACACCCTGAATGGAAGAGAGATCCAATATTAATACAGAAAAAAGTAATGGACTGAGAATGGATCCCTGGAGCACTCCCCAGTATATAGGAAAGGGTGAGGACATCGTGACACCAACTGCAACCCGGAAGGTTCTCCCTTGCAAAAAATTGCATAACCAATGGAGGGGAGCCCCATGCAGGCCAGCTTAAAAAGAATCAGTGTGTGAAATGCAGAACCAAACGCTCCACGCAGGTCCAAAAAGACAGTCAGAAGACTCTCCCGGTTTTCAAACGAAGTATGCACTAACTGCACAAATTGAAGCAGAGTCGAGGGTGGAGGGGCCCTCATGGAAGCCCCTCTGGTTTTCAGGCAAGAGGCCATGTTCCTCAGTCCACCATGATAGATGGGTAGCCACCAGTCTTTCCAACACCTTACCCAAGCAAGACAATAAGGCAATGGGCTGGTAAGAGCCTGGTTGGGTAGCATCTTTGCTTGGCTTCAGACTCGGAACCAGGAGAGAGTGCTTCCACACTTAGGGGAAAATGCCTTCAGACCAACTAGCATTGAAAACCACCAGCATGGCATCTGTACAAGAGGGAAGGGGGTAAATGCAGTAAGAATGAATAAGGTTTGTTATCACTCCCCAGGAGAAGAATGGGAGGAAAGCTGGGAGAGTGCCCCCTGCAGTTCATGGGAAATGAAGGAAGATGCCAGCACCTGGCAGTCAACTTTGGGTACTATAGGGGGCAGGGGACCTCATCTGATCACCTTAGATATTACGTATTATTATTATAAAGAGAGAAGCGCTAAACTCGTAGGATTATACAGCACCTGTGGGGGGATGTGGAAGGTATTCAGGTTTAATTCAGGGAACTGGAGCACAGATCCAATTCCCTAAATCAGGAGCCCTTCACCAGCATCAAGACCTTAGAAGATAGAGGAGGAGGAAGAGGAAATGTAGACCCATAGAAATTAGCGAACAACTCTGCTTTATCCTGAAGCAAAAGTGGCGTTGCACCATCCTCCAATAGGGTAAAAGAACTTACTGATGTTGATCCCAACATAGAATGAAAGAAACCCCATGCCCGACTAGCAGAGGTGCAAAAGGAAAGAGAATAACAGAAAGATGCCCATGATGCATGTTTTGCGTGGAGGGTTCTCCAACACATAGCATCAGCCCTTCAGTAAGCCAACTGCAGAGTTCTTGTGCCCACACCTTTTGATGCACCTTCACTGCTTGGAAGCACTTATCAGTCCACCATGGAACCCGGGCGTGTGAACAGAAGCTTCTAGAAAGGCGGAATGAACGGGAGCCTGCCTCTATCATGGTCCCTTGAAGGGATGTGACAGCATCATCCAGCACAAAGTCCCGAGGCAGTCTACAATCAGAGAGCATGTAACTATAGCAGCTCGTCCAACCAGCCTGAGTGGTTTTCCACCATGGATGAATCACAGTCACCGGCACTGCTGGGACTCTATTGGTAGATACAGTGACCGGGAGATGATCACTCCCCATGAAGGGGCCTACAGAAACAGAAGTCTCCCCCTTCATTTCTTCTCAACCCCATCCCCAGCCTGTCTCTGTTTCAGTACCCTTCCCTACTGAAGGTTCAGCTGTTTCACTTGCCTGCCTGAGCTTCATTTCTTCATCCTGTCCACCTTTTGGTGGAGGAAGTGCTTAACTCCCTCTTACAGGGCACCTCTTTTGTGAATACATGTCTCTTGGTTCTTCCTCGCCTTATCGGGCTTCTTAGTTCACACACGTCTCATTCCCGCTCATCTGTTTTTCTTCTCTGGAATGTCTGTTCCATATTGGGGAAACCAGTTTTTTATTGTAATTTAAAAAATTACTATTGAATTCTTAAATCTTTTCTTAACTTGTCAATTACAATTTTATTTTTATTGAACAGCATTATAATTTAAAACTAATATTTTATTGAAGTTACAAAAACTACCCTTCAGCCTTTCCTAACTTGTCTAGTACATGTTAGGAAAGGCTGAAATGGTAGTTAGTTAAGATAATGTGCTGAGAATTTTTCATAGAATAATCTTCAGATAACTTATATTGTATTATTGTACTGTATTGTAAGTTCACAAATTTGTTTCACTCTTTTATAAACAGACAATAAAATACCTTGTAAAGACCCTGAATAGATAAGTAATTTAACTATGTAGTTCCTAAGACTAGTCTTAAGTTTTGCCCAAAATGCTGTGCACCTTGTGGGCTTTCTCATTACAATATTTTTTTTTTAAGACCGGTTGTTTCTCACCGAGGCAGGGTGACAAGAAAAAGAAGAAACGAAAGTGGTTCTTCTTTTTACATTTAGTAATTTATACAGGAGAAGGGGTTGCTAGCCCCTTGCTCCTGGCATTTTAGTCACCTTTCATGACATGCATGGCTTACAAAGGAAGGATTCTTCTCCACTTCCCATGGAATATAATTTGTATATGCTGTAATTTAAAAAAGTCTCAATTGCAAACTCTCAAAGAAGATGCACTACAGTTCCAATACTAAGTTAACAGTGTACATAGCTTACAAAGAAATGTGCAGTTATGCATAACATTTCCCTCAAGGAAGGTTTTTTCATGCTGGTGAGGCTTTCGATGCAAGGAATTGGACCTGTCTTCTCCTTCCTTCATTCAAATCTGGTTGCCTCCCATTTTCCAGATACAGTGGTACCTCTACTTACGGGCAAAATTCGTTCCAGTCCGCTATTCAAGTGCCGATACCAAAGGAATTTTTTTCCATAAGAAATAATGAAAATTAGGTTAATCCATTTCAGACCCCAATAATACACTTACAAAAGCACCTACAAAATACACTTACATAATTCTTCGAGTTGGGAGCTGCTCGTAAGTAGTGATACCACTGTATTATATGATCCCTTTGAGATTAATACAGTATCCCCCTGGTGCTGTATGATCCCTTTTGGTTCAGTACTTTCCTTCATCCTATATCCTTATAATCCTGTACATACATTTTTCGGTACTCTCAAATTAGGAGTAATACCAAGAGTATAAAAATGCTGTACAGCCTCTCCTCACTTAGTGACGTACTCGTTTACTGATGACTCGGACTTACGACGATCTCTCTGACCAGTATACATATCTAAATAATGTACAGTGGACCCCGGTTTTCGTAATTAATCCATTCCAGAGTGACTAAAACCGAATACAGTGGACCCCCGAGTAACGTAAAAACTTCTTTCCAGAAGCCCGCTCAAGTGCCATTACCGAACGAATTTACTCCCTTAAGGAATAATGTCACGTAGGTTAGTCTATTTCAGACCCCCAAAAATACACTTCCACAAGCACTTACAATATTATACTTACATAATTGTACGATTTCCGGGGTGTTCGTTACTCGGGGGTCCACTGTATTACGATTTCCGAATCCATTTTCCCCATAAGAAATAATGGAAATTCAATTAATCTGTTCCAGACACCCAACAGTATTACAATAAAATATTTTTGTACATAATACATTTAATTACACAGAAAACAATGAGACATGAAGAATAAAACAATAACATGACACTTACCTTTATTGAAGAGTTGTTGATGTGTGAAAGATGGAAGGAGGAGAGAGGATGGAAGAGTTGCTATTGTTTGGAAGGGGAATTCCCTTCCATAAAGACTTCAGGTACCAAGTTTTTTTCCGGGGTTACTTCCCTTCTTTGTTTTTTAATGCCACTAGGATCAGCTTGAGTCACTGGACCCCTGTCGCTCAAAAAAGTGTCCCAGAGAGTTCTGTTTTTGGCATATGAGTTTCGTGTCGTCATTTTTCTATCAATTAATGGCTTAACTTACTTGCTACACTGTTAATGCTACACTTTATCGCTGGCTGGCACTATAGCCTTTATCAACTCCTGCTGCTTTAGTATCATTACATATCGTAGAATCCCTGAATCACTTAAGACACATTCTCCCTCTCAGCCCTTTACCAAAGGGCTGGCACTA
This sequence comes from Cherax destructor, assembly GCA_009830355.1. Classification (NCBI taxonomy): domain Eukaryota; kingdom Metazoa; phylum Arthropoda; class Malacostraca; order Decapoda; family Parastacidae; genus Cherax; species Cherax destructor. The sequence goes on along the minus strand of WNWK01028118.1, from coordinate 3,940 downwards.
GGAGCTTTTTTTGGGACCATGGTGGCTTATTTAGCAATTGTAAGCACTAAAAAGAATGGAATATTATGAAATGTATCGTATGAACGCGTTGGGTAATGGTCACTCGCTGATAAATAATGCCAGACTGACTGTGAATGGTGTGTGGGGCTGCTCGGGCCAGGCGTATGCGTTCGGGACCAATGACGATCACCGAGCCAATATTTTGATGAAAAAAAGTTATGATTACCGAATATTATGAACTCCGATGACTACGAAAACCGGGGTACCACTGTATATTAGAGCTGATTTCCTCTAATCTGTTTAATACAATATAGAGTACACTGCTGTATAAACATTGTGTCAAAGATGGTTGACACAAACCCACTACCTTTATAGTATGCTCCTCACTTAGTGAAGAATTCGTTTACCAATGTGGTCTTAGGAACAGAACTCCGTCGTTAAGTGAGGAGAGGCTGTATCTTGAACAATGTATACGAATGTAGGTTGATGGGTTTAGTGCTTAGTTTTGATTATAATAATAATATGAATGAAGGAAGAGTTTTTACGAGGATAGTGTGGCTCAGGTTAAAGTATGTAGGAGAGAAGGAGATTATTTCCCAGTAAAAGTAGGCCTTAGACAAGGACAGAATCTGGAATTCATTACCAGTAAATATTAAGTTAACCTTGTCGGAAAATCAATTCAAGACTCTTCTCAAAAATCACCTACTCACCCTATACTAAATACTCATACTGTAACAAACTTTCAAACCCAATATTAATTTACTTAAGATAATCTCAATTTGATATGTTCATCCTCCTTAACACTTGTTGCAATTTCATATCATCATATTGTCATTTAAAATCTTATAGTATCATCATTTTCTTAATTTGAAATAAAATATATAACTAGAAGAAACTCAATAAATTTTTCTAGTATTGTTATTATACTAGTATAGCATCAACATACTGTAACTTGAAATAAAATATACAACTAGATTAAACTCAACCAATTTATCTTGTATTGTCTTTTAATAGTATGTATAATCATATTATAATGTAAAATAATACAGAACTAGAATAAACTCAATCAATTTCTTTAGCATTAAGTACTTAGTGAATAAGTCTTTAGAATAAACTGCCCCTAATGCCATGGCATGCCAGTGGCTCTCCTTGCATTACAGTTTTATATTTGTAACTACCAATAACAGTGTACACTTGTAACATGCATCGAAATAAAAATAATATTATTATATTATTATTATTATTATTATTATTATTATTATTATTATTATTATTATTATTATGTGTGATGTCACCATTGTTGTTCAATATATTTACAGATGGGGTTGTAAGAGAAGTGAATGCTCGGGTGTTGGCAAGAGGTGTGGGGCTAAAAGTAAAGAAATTAACAGAAAGTGGGAGATGTCACAGTTGCTCTTTGCTGATGACACTGTGCTATTGGGAAATTCTGAAGAGAAGTTGCAGAGGTTGGTGGATGAGTTTGGTATTGTAAAAGAAGAAAATTAAAAGTGAATATAGGAAAGATAGGAATATAGGAAAAATTAGGTGACGAAAGATTGGATATCAGACTGGAGGGAGAGAGTATGGAGGAGGTGAATGTATTCAGATATTTAGGAGTGGATGTGTCAGCAGATGGGTCTATGAAAGATGAGGTGAATCATAGAATTGATGAGGGGAAAAAGGTGAGTGGTGCACTTAGAAGTCTGTGGAGACAAACAACTTTGTCCATGGAAGCAAAGAGGGGAATGTATGAGAGTACACTGGAGCCTCGACTTTCATATGCCCTAGTTTGTATGTAAAACTATAGTTATTCTCTATAAAATGTATTTTTTGTTAATATTTCCCATAAGATATAATGCAAACCCAAATAATTCATTCCAGACACCCAAAAATATTAACAAAAAATACATTTTATAGAGAATAACTATAGCTTTACGAAAACTGAGCATACGAAAACTGAGGTTCCACTGTATAGTTATAGCAATGCTCTTATATAGGTGTGAAACATGGGTGGTGAATGTTGCAACAAAGAAAAGGCTGGAGGCAGTGGAGATGTCATGTCTGAGAGCAATGTGTGGTGTGAACATAACGCAGAGAATTCGTAGTTTGGAAATTAGGAGGAGGTGCAGAATTACCAACACTATTACCCAGAGGGCTGAGGAGGGGTTGTTGAGGTGGTTCGGACATGTAGAGAGAATAGAACAAAGTAGAATGACTTGGAGAGAGTATAAATCTGTAGGGGAAGGAAGGCGGGGTAGGGGTCGTCCTTGAAAAGGTTGGAGGAAGGGGGTAAAGGAAGTTTTGTGGGCGAGGTGCTTGGACTTCCAGCAAGCGTGCGTGAGCATGTTAGATACTAGTGAATGGAGACGAATGGTTTTTGGGACCTGACGAGCTGTTGGAGTGTGAGCAGGGTAATATTTTGTGAAGGGATTCATGGAAACCGGTTAGCCGGACTTGAGTCCTGGAAATGGGAAGTACAATGCCTGCACTTTAAAGGAGGAGTTTGGGATATTGGAAGTTTGGAGGAACATCTAAACTGTCATATCTGAGTGCCTCTGCAAAAACAATTACATATTATGTATGAGCAATGGTGAAAGTGTTGAATGATGATGAAAGTTTTTCTTTCTTTTTGAGTTTTTCATTCTTTTTGGGTCACCCAGTGTTGTGAGCAGTGTTGTGAGCTGTGTTGTGAGCAGTGTTGTGAGCTGTGTTGTGAGCTGTGTTGTGAGCAGTGTTGTGAGCAGGGAAACGACTGACGTGTTAAAAAAAAAAAGTAATATTAATAATTCTCTGTATTTATTTCAAGTGTGATGCCTGTGTATTAACTTACAGTTTACCAGTTACCAGTTTACCATATTATTATTATTATAATCAAAAGAAGCGCTAAACCACAAGGGCTGTACAGCGCGGCGGGGCAGGACAGGATGCAGGGAGAATGGATTGTAAGAGGGAGATGGATGATTAGTAGGGTATAGAGTACAGCAGGATAGTGGATAGTGCAGGGATAGAGGGTAGCAAGAGATCGAGGTAGAAGGGACTGAGGGAGATGCTAGAGGTATAATTTTCAGAGTCTGTGTAGTAAGTCAGTTTCTGTCAAAAAGTCAACGAGAGAGTCAGGATTAAAGGAGGGTCCATCAGCAAGAAGGGAAGGTAAAGAAAGGGCCGCAGAGCAAAGACGCCGTTGGAGGTAAATTCTGCGTGCTCGTTGATAAAGTGGACAGTCCAACAGAATATGTCGAACAGACACTGGAACCTGACAATGCTCACAGAGAGGGGCAGGGAGCCTCTCCATGAGATACCAGTGCATAAGACGAGTGTGAACAATGCGAAGACGGGAGAGTGTAGTCTCCCAATCCCGACATTGGTGACAAGAAGAAGGCCAGAAACCTATAATCGGTTTAATAGAATGGAGTTTGTTATTTAGCAGGTCAGACCAGCGTTATTGCCAACGTGCGAAGGTGCGTAGCAATGACCACAAAATAGTCCGTGAAAGGAACACCTCTATATGAAACTGGAAGGTCATGTACTGCTGACCGCGCAGCAGTGTCTGCCTGTTCATTGCCCTGTACGTCAACATGACCAGGGACCCAACAAAAAACAATATCTTTATGCTTGCTAAAGATACGGCGTAACCAAAGGTGGATACGAAGAACTAGGGGGTGAGGTGTATCAATTTTACGGATAGCCTGTAAAGCACTAAGGAGTCTGAAACGACCACAAATGGTACACAGGCATAGATGCAATATGGATAAGTGCCACAAGAATGGCATACAATTCAGCCGTAAATATGCTAGCCGAGGGTAATAGATGCCCTTGTACGACGCTGTCCGGAAACACTGCTGCGAATCTGACGCTGTCAGATGACTTCGAACCATCGGTGTATACTGCAATGGCATGGGAATGAGAACGGAAATGGTCTAGAAAGAAAGAGCAAGAAGCC
>WNWK01028117.1:0-25678 GCA_009830355.1 Cherax destructor | reverse complement strand
CTGCGTAGGTCACATAAACGAGTTCTAAACCCTCCAAGACCAAAAACAGGTATGGCCCGCCTCAGGGTCATCTTGAGGGTAAAGGAACCTTCTGGGAATCCCTCATAGTTTCCCTTTTTCAGTCCACGTCCCATCGTTGCATGGGGAACTCCATAACCCTTTGGGCTGCCGGGGTCTTGCTTCATCCGTTTCCCGAAGGTCCAATTTTTGGACATATGTATAGGTTAGAATCACCCCTTTGAGTTTCATTTCCCAAAATCATTGTTGGGTATTTTTCCCCTTTTTCCCCTTCAAAAACGCCGGTGGACGACAGTTTCACGAAGACTTGTACCCCCCATTGAGCGCAATTTTAGATTTTCCTCATTATCTAATCCAAAACGCCTCGAGAACGGGGGCAAGATAACAGCTGCCTTTTAAAGGGTACACACCCTTTTTTACTAACTCAACACATACAGTGTTTATCCTCCGCCTGAACCCTCGCCCATTTTGGTAAAATTCCCCAAGGTCTCTGTTGTCACCCGGGAGGCCCCCAAACAACCTGTTTGTGGAAAAAGGGCCGGGCGGGAAAAAACCAAATCATTCAACAACTCAACACAACCACACACTAACTAAAGAGCAGATATACAATGCGCTCTACACAAACCTACACCACTGAGAGCAAAATTTTCCCCTATTCTTTTTTTTTTTTTTTTTTTTTTTTTATATTTTTTAAAACAAGTATAACATATAAAAAAACTCTTTCAAGAGAAAATATAAAATTTTGGATAAGGGAAAATCATCCCAAATACTGTTTTAAAGACATACATTTACAGAAATATATTACAACAACTCAACAAAACCCACACCCCAACTAAAGAGCAGATACAAATCCCTCTACAAAACCCTACACCACTGAGAGCACCCCCCCTTTAAATATATACTTTTGGGGAAAACCCCCATGGGGCCCCAACCCAAACCCTATCAAAAAAGTTACAAGTGAAAAACCAATCCCAAACCCAAACATAAAAACCCCAACAGGACAATGTAAATGCCCTTCCACCCTACGGCATACAAACACATACAACAATACTTGATACCCCCTGCTAACCAACCTGATCCTCACGCACAATCCCCCAACAACCGATCAATGCCTCCGCCTCAAAGGCAAACGCAGACCCATATCAACACTGTGTTTTGGAGTTGGTAAGGGGACTTTAACCTAAAGGTTTCATGATGTTGCAACGAACCGGGGATGTTTATCATTTGACATCGGAACCTGTAGGAGGGCAAAGGAAAAATGAGCAGAGGACGTTGTCATCGACGGGATATGAGCGTTGGACACTTATCACGAGGGCATGCAGTTACCACGGTATGGAGGCACTGAGGATTTTTACGCATTCACATGGTTTAAAAGGGGGAAAGTTCCATTGAACGGATTTGGGATTTGGGGGACGTCTTAAAGGAAGGTTTTTCATGCGCGAATGTTGGAAAATGGCGAGGGGGCCCTTTTTGGGGCCCTGGGGGGCCTTTTCTGCAAAAAATGCCCATCAGGCGCCTTCCCGTGTTGTTGTACCCGGACCAGGACACAAGTTTTACGTATCGGGGGAAAGAAGGAGGGGCGTATGCAGCATATGATCATATGGCGGCGGGTGCCCTAATACAACAGCGTGTGTGACACAGATGAACAGTGATCTACTGGGAGAGGAGGTCCTGAGAAGTCAAAGGGAGGACTCAATGAAAAAAGGAAGAAAGGGGAGGAATTGTGGAGAATAGATGGATACCGTCAAACACACCTGGGGGAGGCATTGGTGGGTCATCACAGGTGAGGTGGTGGATCAACACAGACAGTGGAAGATCACTCACAGGTGTCAGTGGGTGATAAACCACAGGAGACATGGTGAGGACATTCCAGAGGTGGTTAGCCCATGCCTGTCTTTGGGGGAACTGGGGCATCTGTTGGATGAGGCTACGGTGCTTAGTGATGAAGGTAGCCCGGGGTGACTAAGGAGAGTATGAGGTGTGAGGCAGCGAGGGAAAAGTAGTGAAATGTTAACGAGAAGGATGTGATTGTCATAGTGGATGTGCATGAGGTGCAAAGGTAATGATGATATGATAGGTATGGAATATGAGAATCAAGGAAAAGGTCTGTAGCCTCTTCGGATGGGGAGGACATTTTAACACCAGCACAGAGGTCTTGTAAAACCCTGGTGGGGTCACAGACAGAAAAGGGGTTGCATATAAAGACCGAGTAAAAAGGGGGCAAGGGAGGAAGTGTCAGAGTAGGGAACAGAGAACCCTGTGGTGCGCAACAACAAAGAAGACGAGGCAACCCCAAAAAGTCTTTTCAGGAGTTTAACTATTAAAAGTTAATGGTATGAGGGATGAAATTAAGAGGAAGTGGGTAGTGACCTTGGACGTTTTTTTTTATATACAAGTGGTTTTCAGAACATACCTAGAAGAGACTTGCGTGGGGGATGATGTGTTTTGTTCCCAAATAGGAGATTAAAAGGGGGGGTTGCAATAGTTTACAGGTGTCTAGCCCTTTCAGTTGATGGCTTGGGAGAGAGGATGGCAGGATTTTTTTTTTTTTTTTTTTTAATATTTTATTGAAAACAAGTATAAATATACAAAACTTTAAATACAAAAGAAAATTTTACAAAAGGATAACATAAGGCAAAACACATCCCAAATACTGTGAAAAAGACATACATGTTACAGTCATTTTCATTAAACAACTCAACACAACCACTAATTAAAGAGCAGATATACAATGCGCCCTACACAACCCACACCATTGGGGAGCACACCCTTTCACACTTTTACATTATGAGAACCATAGGTCTCGAGACCACTCACAATATCACAAAGTTACAAGATACATCAATACTAAACCACATCAAACCCCAACAGGACAATGTAAATGCCCTTCCACAAAATTTCGTGCATACAAACACATACAACAAACAATTGATACCTAAGCTAAAACCCAAACCCGGGTCCTCACGCACAATCACACGGGTCCCCAAAAACCGCAAAATAATGCCTCACAATACCCCCCCCCCGGGAACCAGCTCGTCGGATCCCCTGACACTACAAGGACACAAGACCCCCATGGTATCCTGTAACCCACAGGAAAATCCTCACTTACCTTCCCCATAGAGGCCCCTTATTTCACCCTCGTTCTATAAACCCCGCCGCCAGTGCCATCCGTCGTTCACTAACTTTTATCCCTCATAGCCCATGAAATGAAAACAAATTGCCATTACATACGCCACTTCCTCTAAACCCTCACCCCACCCTCCCACATCCAAACTAAGTGCCCCAACACTGACAATCCCCCCACTAAGCAAATCACACGCCCCAACCATTCCCTCACAAAAACCCAAACGCTCACAAAAATATACACTATGAAACGCAGTGTCATCCTCCCCACAAGCTTGACCATCCCATCTCCCCAAGACCTCTGTTACGTAAAACCACCCTGACGGTAAAATCCCATGAAGAAACCGGAAAATACTTCCCGCACAAAAGGGACGAACCCGCAATTCCCCCCAACCTCCCCAAATATCCTTCCAAGCATACAGAGGGACCCTTCACCCCTGCCACCACCGAGACCGCACCCCCTTTCCCCTCCAAGAGTCCGGGACCCCAAGTGAAGGATCTTTAAAAATAGGCCCCGTAACATGTCCTCACATTCCTTAAATCCTCCTCCCCACCACCTCCTTATATCCTCATGCAGAACCCCCATCCCTCCCCATCCCCAACCACGCTCAGGTAACTCCCCTTACATAAACACCCCTTCAATCTGCATTCCAATGGAATCAACCCTAGCCCTCCTGGCGTAACGGGAGCGTAACCACCCCTTCGTAACCAATCACAACTCGATCCCCAAATAAAACAAAAAACCCTACGCAACAACTTGAACGCCCCCCTGCACCAATGGGTACAATGCCCCCAAATGCCATATTTACTATATAGCAACACGTTAACCACTATTACCTGTTGGTGCAGCGTGAGATGACGGCCTCAAACCATCTAATCTACCCAACACCTCTGTACTACACCCTCCGACTAACCACCCTCGCTTCCCTCGCATCCCTCATATCACCACGCCACAAATCTTCACCCGATCCACTAAACACCACCTTCCACAAGAACCCCGCCCACCATCCCTCCCAGTCCCCGAATCTCATGAATTTCGACTTATCCTCATTTACATTCCATACCCATCGCTTCCCCAAAACCTCAATGACCCTGCCCACGCTCTAATCCCCCTTCCTTTCCACAAGAATCGTCGTGTCATCCACATAGCCCACTATACCAGGATTCCCAACACCCAGATCCCCTTCCCTGCCCCGAACAGACGCTTCTACAGCCCTATAAAATGGGTCCCAGGCATGCGAACAACAATTGAGACAGTGGGCAACCCTGACGTAAACCCCTTCCCATCCTGACACGCTGCCCTACCTCCTATTCAACTGCACACATACTTGCTCCCAGTACAAAGTACGTGCCCAACTCACCATCTCCTTACCAAACCCCTGCCACCTCATAATGCTCCACAACCCTTCACGTCCACACTATCATACGCTGCCCTCCATCCAGTGCAACACCCCCCTCCTTCTGCCTACTCACAAACCCTGAATAACCCCATGCCCCACGTACATAGACCTTCCCGGCACCCCATATTGACTCCCAACAATAACCTTATCTAAGACCCTTTTCAATCGATTGCCTAATATTTTAGCAAATAACTTATAGTCAGGCACATAAGGGAAATAGTCCTATAGTCCTCACCGCTGTCTGACTAGTCCCCTTTGGCACCATAACTACAATAGCCGTAAACTGTGAATCCAAGACAACCTTCTTCATGACATTTAACAACTGCACTAAAACCCTTTAAAACCCTCAATGCTATATATAAAAATCACTCAGTAATTCTCTATCTCTGGCGCCTTACCCTGCTCATACCATCAAGGCGTCCACACTTCATCCTCCACTATATCACCACTCAACCCCTCCCTATCTCCTCTTTCAAGTCCACATTGCACCCAACCACCCATATCCTTAAAGCCTCCTCCTGCACCTCCTCCGCCTCATATATGCTCTGACCCATACCACCCATCCACATACCGTCCCATGCCCTCTGTCATAACCAACTCTTGCCCCACCCTATACCTCCCAAGTCCTCATGCACACACAACCCATAATTTCTGGGCGCTCGACGCCTACATGCCTGGGCCCCCGCAGGACACATGCCGACGGCTTGTCACCCCATACCACCCCCTAACCTACCCGCCACCCTTGCAGCATCAAACCTTTCATTTTGCAAACCTGAATTTTATCTTTCAACCCCTCTATTTCCACAACAGGGTAAACCCACACTCCCACATCCTCTCCCATAACAATCCCTCAACTGTCCCTCCAAATACCTAATAAGTCCATACGCAAACTGATTATCTTCCTCCCCGTCTAACATAGAAGTCCTTATCTTGCTCCTAGCCACATTGTCCACCAGAGCAACAAATCCTCATCCACACGCACTCTCGGACCACAACCTGTCCCTAAAACCCCAAACGTATCCTCCCATTCTTGAAGCAACCGGACATTTAATTTCAATAACTCCTGTACCTGCAGGCAACCCTCCCACCCCAACCACCAAAACCCCCCTGTGGTCTGAAAACCACATCCAACACACCCTCCTACTTCCACTTCTCCTAGTCACATATAACTGATCCAGCGAGCAGCATAACCTCTCCTACAAATGTGCTCCACGTCCCATGCAGCACCAACCCCACATCCACCAACCCTACACCATGTAACAGATCCCCCAGCAAAACCGAACAATACCGCTCCCTTGGTTCCACGCTCCTAGACGTGTCACACAGTTCCAATCACCACCCACCACCGCAAACACATGTAGTGATCGTAGGTCATAAACTAACACATACCTCACAAAATCAGTCTTTATCCTACCATCCGCTTCCGCAGGACCATAAATACACACAAAGGACACCCGATCCTCCCCATGATCCATCCACCTGTATGACCCGCCCTCCCCTCCTCCTCACTGTGATGGACAACAAACGGGCTAGTCTCCTAATTAATATCGCCACACCCCTTTCAATCTCAAGGAGTGTGCAGCGTAAACAGTATATCCTTCAATCAGTAACTGACAACCATACTTGTGGTTATGTTCCTGTACAAAAACCACGTCTATACCATACCTCACCAAATACCCACGAAACCATTCACACTTCATCTTATCACACAAACCATTAATATTCACGGTAAAGCACTTGAAACTGACAGAGGGGTTTTCCTTTGGCACTGGCACTTGCCGATCCCCTTTCCCCGAGTGCCACCACCGTCACTCCCAGAGTCTCGGGAACCACCTTTCAAGAGTCTCTGTCCCTGGGACCTCCAACATCACCCTCGCTACATCAGCCCACATCTTCTTACCCGGGACGTTGCGCCGGTGTGAGCACGTCGTCCGTATCAGACTGGGCCGCTCTCTTCCGTGACGCACTTTCTTCTTCCATACCACCTCCTGGAGGCCATCGAAGTGCACCTCCGCCTCCCGTGAAGCAGCCGTCCTGCGGCTGAGGCACTAGCCCCAGAGGGCCACCCACCTCAGCTTCCTGCCCCTCGCTGACTCCAAGGCAGCTGCAGGTTCGATCCACACACACCTGACCTGGGGTCCCCAAAAAGGTCCTGCAACACCGTAGCAAACGCCTCCTCTGCCACCCTCTCATCAGCTGCCGATACTCCTCCCACGGCTCCAGGCTCCTGGACAGATGATTCCGTACCCTGGTAAGGTCGCACATCCATCCCCCAAAAGATTCCGACCTGTCCACCTCAGCACTCCAACTTGCACCCGACATAGGTTTGTCCGACCCACGCTCCTCCGTACGATGCACCGAAGACTCTCGTTGATGTCCAACATCCTTTGGGCCCGCCCTTACCACACTGCACAGCCATATGGTCATAGGCCCCACACACCTGCATGTACGAGTTGCCCGCATAGGTAACCATGACTTGAGTCCTGAAGTCCTCCAACAGTATGTAGGAAGGGATGGGATGGGGTAACGTCATTTTAACATAAACGTTCCCCTCCAGCAGACCTTGAAATCCTTCCGACCACCTGCCCACCGTCGCCGTATGAACAGTTCCATATCTCTCAAAAACTGTTCTCAAATTAGCCTCCGTCGCCTCAAATGGGCAATTACGGACCTTGACCCAAACGTAGTACCTGGATACATCGTGAAGACAAACCGTTACTGCCGAATTCACATCCACAGGTACTTCCTGAAACCTGGCGACAATCCTCTCATACACATCGGCAGTGCGAAGCTTAATGAAGAATCTATATGCACCATTTATAGCCACACCACACAAATCGTCATTCTCCAATCCGTAGACGTCGCGTACAATGGTAGTCAGTAGAACAGAAGCATTCTGGCCCGACACAGCCCCATGAATCATCTGGATACACACAGTGTTAACTCGGCGACGACCCAACTGCGCCATGTTGTGAAAACAACAATGTCACAAGGCGCCGGTAGAGGCAGGCTAGTCGCACGTCCGCTCGACACCAAGGTTGAGCGACGAATGATGGCAGGATTGTAAGGGTAGATGGGGAATGGGGAGGTATAAGGGTTAGCTTTGTTGGTGTATATATGCCAGCAGAGTCTAATAGAAAAATAAAAGAAGACTTTTTGAATGATCATCTAGTATATGCTTTGCGGGGACTACCAGGAGTGGTGGTTGGGGGGGGGATTGGAATTGTATCATAAGAGGTAAGGATGCGGAACCTCGGGGAGCTGGATGTGTATTGGGAGTATTGAGAGACGTATTGAATGGAGTGGGTTTAAAGGATGTGGTGAGAGGAGGAGGGCTAGTAGAGAATACCTTCTTTAGACGAGATTATGCTCAAAGGGTAGTGGTGGTCAATACACTTGTGTATAGTAAACTGTGGCACGTAGCGGTGGTTTTTCCATTGTTGCAAGCGGATATTAGAAAACTTGAGGTGAGAGTAATGAGATACATTTGGGCGTACGGTCGGCCGTGGCTGAGGAAGGACATAGTTAGGAACAGGTTGGATAGGGGAGGCCTGGGGCTGATTGGGTTGGAGAGACGATTATTCAGTCTGTATGTTAAAAGATGTGTTGTACATTGGGGTGGAATGGCAGAGGGACGAGTAGGTATAATGGCGAATGATCTGGGTAGATGGTGGGGAGGGAGGGATTTACGGCTGGGTTGGGATATTTTGCGGCAGATGATGGTAGTGAAGACTTCTCATAGATGGACTGCAAGTGAGATTGAAATAATGGGATGGGGTAGGAATGTTATCGAGGGTGTGAGTGAATATCTATGTATGATTGGTATCATGTTTGGAAAGGGTTTAAAGATTTAAAGTTGAGATCGAGGGATAGGGAATTAATGTATAGGTTTTTGCATGGGGTGGTAGCATCAAAGGAGGTTTTATTCAAAATGGGAATTATAAAGGATGGAAGATGTGAAAGGTGTGGTTATCAGGAGACTGGAATGCATGTGATTTATTTTTGTGAAAGTTTAGCAATGGTGAGGGAATGGATGGGTAGTGTTTTGCGAAAGATGGGGGGGGGAGGGATAGGGGTTTTACGGGCTATAAGTCTGGATTTGGGTGGAGTTGGGAAGAGCACGAGAAGGGCTTTAATGTATGTAATGGTTGATTTTGTGTGTGAATCATGGAGGGTAAGGGAGGTTGGGGCAAGAGAACGCATTAGGGCAATAGCTGCGACTATGCTTAGGACTAGAAATAGGAATAGGTGGGTGTATGGGAGACGATATGAAGAATTGTTCTCTAGGGAGTATAGATATATGACTTTGCAGGTGTTATTGGGGGGGTGAGTGGGATGCAGGAAATGGCTAGACACCTGGAGAGGCAAGGATTTCTTTATGTTTAAGTGTAATGTCAGTGGGAGGATTATTGTGGGAGGGGAAGTTAAAGAGTGAGTGATTGAGTGGGGTTAAGCAGTGGGGTAAGAATAGGGGAGTGAGTATGGGGTTGACGGATGACGCATTAATATTGAGGGGTTGACTTAATGTACAGTAGGATAGAAATAGATGAGTGAGTCGGGAAAGAATGGATTTAATAGAACGTTGTGACTGACTTAAAGACTAATACATCTGGGGAAATTTGTGGGTTTGCCTTGTATTGTGGTCACTGTGGAGGCCAAGGATGTGGTGTTGTGCACAGTTTCTAAAATAAAAGGAATTTTAAGTTTAAATGTAGATCAATGATGTACACGCAAAATTTAGTCATTCTTGTCTTAACATGGATTGCACGAGGGTGAGAATGAAGAGTGAATGGTGAGTTGGTGAATGGTGATAGGTTTTGGAAATGAGCTAGAGTATGGAGCTCCAGTAAATGGATACATCAATTGTGATTGTAGTACTGTTTTTTGTTGTTTGGTTAACTTATTTTATTACTATGAAGTACTGATATGTATAATTTTTTTTTTACTGTTAAGAGAAAGTCAGTAGAGTTTGAGAGTTGAAACAATGATGGTCAGAATTTCTGGAATTCAAACTATGACGTATTGGATAGTTAAGAGTATATTACTTGTACTTACATGAGTACTTACATGCAATAATTAGGCCAGTTTTTTCCAGTAGACTGTATAAGTGGATGTTAGTAAGGTCATAGGTATGTATAATAATTATTTACCCGATGGGGTATATTTATTGCCATTCAAGGCTGTTAAGTTTAATTTTGTTTACAACCTCAAGTTCTCTATGTTGCTCAGTTGGAGTTTAGAATGATTTTTACGTAAAATATTGCATTGATAAGCTGCTGGATATAGTTTCATCTTATGTTTGAAATTGAGATGATACAATTTTAAGGATACTAATGTATATCATGTACTTTACTTATTATGTTTTACTTGTGGTATAGTAATACCGTGATTTAATGCATTTGTGACTTAAGAAATTGTACTTTTTAAATAAAATATAAAAAAAAAAAATGCCTCACAATACCCCCCCCCCCCCCCCACGGTAGACCAGCCCGTCGGATACCCCTGACACTCACAAGGACCACAAGACCCCCATGGTGAAATCCCTGTAACCCACAGGAAAATCCCTCACCCACCTTCCCCCATAGAGGTCCCTATTTCGGCACTTCGTTCTATAAAACCCTGCCGCCAGTGCCATCCGTCGTTCACTAACCCCTTTATCCCTCATAGCCCATGAAATGAAAACAAAATCTGCCATTACATACGCCACTGCCCTCTGAACCTCCACCCTCACTCCTCCCACATCCAAACTAAGTGCCCTCAACACTGACAATCCACCCCCACTAAGCAAATCACACGCCCCAACCATTCCCCTCACAACACCCAAACGCTCACAAAAATATACACTATGAAACGCAGTGTCATCCTCCCCACAAGCTTGACACATCCCATCTACCCTAAGACCTCTGTTATGTAAAACCACCCCTGACGGTAAAATCCCATGAAGAAACCGGAAAAATACCTCCCGCACACATGGACGAAGCCGCAATCTCCTTAACCTCCCCAAATATCCTTCCAAGCATACAGAGGGTACACCCCTTCACCCCTGCCACCTCCCGAGACCGCACCGCCTTCTCAAGAGTCCTGACCCTCATATGTGAAGGATCTCTAACAATAAGTAGGACCCGTAACATGTCCTCACATTCCCTTAAATCCCTCCCTCCCCACCACCTCCTAATATCCTCATGCAGAAGCCCTATCCCTCCCCCATCCCCAACCACCCTCAGGTAACCCTGCTTCACATAAACACTCTTCAATCTGCATTCCAATGGAATCAACCCTAGCCCTCCCTGGCGTAACGGGAGCGTAACCACCCCCCTTCGTAACCAATCACAACCCGATCCCCAAATAAAACGAAAAACCCTACACAACAACTTCTGAACGTCCCCCTGCACCAACGGGTACAATGCCGCCACATGCCATATTTTACTATATAGCAACACGTTAACCACTATTACCCGTTGGTGCAGCGTGAGATGTGACGGCCTCAAACCATCTAATCTACCCAACACCCTCTGTACTACACCCTCCGAATTAACCACCCTCGCTTCCTCGCATCCCTCATATACACCACACCACAAATCTTCACCCGATCCACTAAACACCACCTTCCACAAGAACTCCCGCCCACCATCCTCCCAGTCCCGAATCTCATGAATTTCGACTTATCCTCATTTACATTCATACCCATCGCTTCCCCAAAAACCTCAATGACCCTGCCCACACGCTCTAATCCCCCCTTCTCCACAAGAATCGTCGTGTCATCCACATAGCCCACTATACCAGGATTCCCAACACCCAGATCCCCCTTTCCCTGCCCCCGAACAGACGCTTCTACAGCCCTATAAAATGGGTCCTGCAGGCATGCGAACAACAATTGAGACAGTGGGCAACCCTGACGTAAACCCCTTCCCATCCTGACACGCTGCCCCACCCTCCCATTCAACTGCACACACATACTTGCTCCCAGTACAAAGTACGTGCCCAACTCACCATCTCCTTACCAAACCCTGCCACCTCATAATGCTCCACAACGCTTCACGTTCCACACTATCATACGCTGCCCTCCAATCCAGTGCTAACACCCCCTCTCCCTCTTTCTGCCAACTCTCAATAAACCCCCGAATAACCCCATGCCCCACGTACATAGACCTTCCCGGCACCCCATATTGACTCCCAACAATAACCTTATCTAAGACCCTTTTCAATCGATTGCCTAATATTTTCGCAAATAACTTATAGTCCGTGCACATAAGGGAAATAGTCCTATAGTCCCTCACCGTCGTCTGACTAGTCCCCTTTGACACCATAACCACAATAGCCGTAGACTGCGAATCCCCCAAGACACCCCCCTTCTTCATGACATTTAACAACTGCACTAAAAACCCCTTTAAAACCCCCCAATGCTGTATATAAAAATCACTCGGTTTTCCGTCTATCCCTGGCGCCTTACCCCTGCTCATACCCATCAAGGCCGTCCACACTTCATCCTCCACTATATCACCACTCAACCTCCTATCCCCTCTCAAGTCCACATTGCACCCAACCACCCATATCCCTTAAAGCCTCCTCCTGCACCCCTCTGCTCCTCATATACGACCCATACCACCCATCCACATACCTTCCCATGCCCTCTGTCGTAACCAACTCTTGCCCCACCCTATACCCTCCCAAGTCCTCATGCACACACAACCTTAAAATTTCTGTCGCTCGACGCCTACATGCCTGCCCTCGCAGGACACATGCCGACAGCTTGTCACCCCATACCACCTCCTCTAACCCACCCGCCACCCTTGCAGCATCAAACCTTTCATTTTGCAAAACCCGAATTTTATCTTTCAACCCCTCTATTTCCACAACAGGGTAACCCGCACTCCCTCATCCTCTCCCATAACAATCCCTTAACTGTCCCTCCAAATACCTAATAAGTCCATATGCAAACTGATTATCCTCCCTCCCCTGTCTAACATAGAAGTCCCTTATCTTGCCCTTAGCCACATTGTCCCACCAGAGCAACAAATCCCCATCCACACGCACCTCGGACCACAACCTGTCCCACAAACCCCCAAACGTATCCCTCCCCATTCCCTCTTGAAGCAACCGGACATTTAATTTCCAATAACTCCCGTACCTGCGAGGCAACCCTCCCACCCCAAATCCACAAACCCCCTGTGGTCCGAAAACCACATCCAACACATGCACCCTCCTCACTTCAGCTCTCCTAGTCACATATAACCGGTCCAGCCGAGCAGCATAACCTCTCTCACAAATGTGTGCTCCACGTCCCATGCAGCACCCCCCACATCCACCAACCCCACACCATGTAACAGATCCCCCAGCAAAACCGAACAATACCCCGCCCCCCTTGGTTCCACGTCTCTACGACGTGTCACACAGTTCCAATCACCACCCACCACTGCAATCACAGGTAGGGATCGTAGGTGATAAACTAACACATCCCTCACAAAATCAGTCTTTACCCTACCATCCGCCTCCGCCGGACCATAAATACACACAAGGACACCGGATCCCTCCCCATGATCCATCCACCCATATGACCCGCCCCTCCCTCCCTCCTCACTGTGATGGACAACAAACGGGCTAGTCTCCTAATTAATATCGCCACACCCCCTTTCAATCTCAAGGAGTGTGCAGCGTAAACTGTGTATCCTTCAATCAGTAACTGACAACCATACTTGTGGTTATGTTCCTGTACAAAAACCACGTCTATACCATACCTCACCAAATACTCACAAAACCATTCACGCTTCATCTTATCACACAAACCATTAATATTCACGGTAAAGCACTTGAAACCGACAGAGGGGGTTTTCCCTTAGGCACTGGCACTTGCCAATCCCCTTTCCCCCAAGTGCCACCACGGTCACTCCCAGAGTCTCGGGAACCACCTTTCAAGAGTCTCTGTCCCATGGGACCTCCAACATCACCCCTCGCTACATCAGCCCACATCTTCTTACCCGGACGTTGCGCCGGTGTGAGCACGTCGTCCGTATCAGACTGGGCCGCTCTCTTCCGTGAAAAACTTTCTTCCTCCATACCCACCTCCTGGAGGCCATCGAAGTGCACCTCCGCCTCCACGTGAAGCAGCCGTCCTGCGGCCGAGGCACTAGCCCCAGGGAGGCCACCCACCTCAGCTTCCCTGTCCCCCGCTGATTCCAAGACAGCTTCAGGTTCGTCCACACACACCTGACCTGGGGTGCCCAAAAGGTCCTGCAACACCGTAGCAAACGCCTCCTCTGCTACCCTCTCATCAGCCGCCGATACTCCTCCCACGGCTCCAGGCTCCTGGACAGATGATTCCGGTACCCCTGGTAAGGTCGCACATCCATCCCCTAAAGATTCTGACCTGTCCACCTCAGCACTCCAACTTGCACCCGACATAGGGTTGTCCGACCCACGCTCCTCCGTAAGATGCATCGAAGACTCTCGTTGATGTCCAACATCCTTTGGGCCCGTTCTTTTACCACACTGCACAGCCATATGGTCATAGGCCCCACACAACCTGCATGTACGACGTTGCCCCGCATAGGTAACCATGACTTGAGTCCTGAAGTCCTCCAACAGTATGTAGGAAGGGATGGGATGGCGTAACGTCATTTTTAACGTAAACGTTCCCTCCAGCAGACCTTGAAACATCCCTTCCGACCACCTGCCCACCGTCGCCGTATGAACAGTTCAATATCTCTCAAAAACTGTTCTCAAATCAGCCTCCGTCGCCTCAAATGGGCAATTACGGACCTTGACCCAAACGTAGTACCTGGATACGTCGTGAAGACACACCGTTACTGCCGAATTCACATCCACAGGTACTTCCTGAAACCTGGCGACAATCCTCTCATACACATCGGCAGTGCGAAGCTTAACGAAGAATCTATATGCATCATTTATAGCCACACCACACAAATCGTCATTCTCCAATCCGTAGACGTCGCGTACAATGGTAGTCAGTAGAACAGAAGCATTCTGGCCCGACACAGCCCCACGAATCATCTGGATACACACAGTGTTAACTCGGCGACGACCCAACTGCGCCATGTTGTGAAAACAACAATGTCACAAGGCGCCGGTAGAGGCAGGCTAGTCGCACGTCCGCTCGACCCTAAGGTTGAGGGACCACTCTGAAAATTTTAATTACATGTCCCCAAAAAATTTAATTCCATGAAAAAAATCAAAACAACATGGCTACAGCTGGGAGGAGACGTTTGAATACAGTCTGTGTGGACCTTGTGACGGGCGTTCTACACCCTGCAACGGCCGGACTGTGTTACCAACGATATTATGAGATGTGTATGGACTTGACACAAGCGATTTGTATGGCGTTGCCCTGAATGGGATGAATAGGGTATTTGTGAAGCTTCTGACGGCGGAAGTTTATGACTGACTCGTAGAACGACACCAGGATTATGTATACACGGTACACACTTTACTTCAGGTACAGTTGAAGGATATATCACGTACGTACACTTGGGTACGTTTGAAGAACATACCATTTGAAGCGGACCAGATGGACATCAGTGCAGTCTTCAGTACGTATGGTATGATGCACACAGCTACCCCTGGAAAGTGGAGTGAGGGGCCTTTGATGGGCCTCTTTGAGGGGTCGTTCTCTTTGAAAATGACCTTGAGGCACCCTATATAGTCGCTTCCCAACCTTGACAGAGTGAGGGTGTCCCAGGTGCGCATCAAGTGACCACTGGTGACTGGTTGGTGAAGCTTTGTTTTCTACAAAATGGCAAACTACAGGAGGAGAGTCAACACCATCTGCTTGGAATTGTTAAAAGGAGCCATTTACTCAAGCAATGCCGACGTCGTTTTACCCATCATTCGGGATACTCTCAAGATACCTACTGAAGATTTGTACGGCGTGTCACTGAATGGTAATGTGAGAATCTTTGTGAAATTTGTGTCACCTGCTGTCTATGAAAGGGTTGTAGACACGTATCAAGAATAACCTATTGTTGTCAACAATAGCTTGGAGGTGCGACTTCGCAATGTTTTGGCGCATTACTCATGGATTCGTCTTCGTAATATTCCATTCGAAGTGGACAAAGCTGATGTACGACATGAGTTTGGAAGTTACGGGACTATACATGCTGTCAATGTGGGGTGATGGTCCCAAGGTATCTATGCTGGGATGTTAGAAGGGTCTTTTTCCATGAAAATGACTTTGAGACAGCCTATTCCATCGTATGTGACTATGGAAGCGTTCAGGACACAAATCTACGTTACCTACCCAGGGCAGGTACAGACGTGCCATCTGTGTGGTGGCCCGGTCATATGGCCACGACTTGCGAGCGATGGAGGTGGCAACAGCGGACGGAACAACCTGAAGCAGTGATTTCACCGGTGGTGGAGACTGTACTTGTGTGTAGTGTGGGTGCAGAGGGAAGGCATGTACCTCATAAGTCTGTGATAGAGGCGGAAGTGGAGGTGCACAGGAAAGGTGGTGTGGGTGACATGGAGTATGAGGGAGCTTCCGTAAGAGGCCAAGTACACCCGTGGAGGATGACATTCTAACTCCGGGCCAGAGGTCAAGCAAAAGGTTTGGGCAGATGTGGCCAAAGGTGACAAGGGTGCTTTCTTAGGTAAGATAGGTGGGAGTAGTGGGAAGTCCGTTAGAAGTAATAGTGGAAAGTTCAAGTCAGGTTTGTCAGCGGCTGGGAAGAGAAATGATAAAACACTGCCATTGTCTTTAAGTGCATTACAATAAATGTTAATGGCCTCCGTACAGAGGTCAAGAGGCGATGGGTAGAGGTATCACTAAGACGTTTGGATGTTGATGTGTTCTTTATGCAAGAACATAATTTTAGGTGTGGAAGTGAGTTGCGAGTGCGAAGGTATACATGTTATGTGGGAACTCGGACAATTTCAAGGGTGGGGTTGTGGTAGGCATACAGGAGACCAGTCCTTTTACGCTGTTGGCATGGGATTGTGGCGGTGGGGGACGGGTTGTGCATGTTGTGGGAACATAAGGGCATATACAGGTAGGTTTTGTTTGTGTGTATATGCCAGCGACGTCCAATAGACGGGTGAAGGAGGACTTTGTGCTGCAGCATTTAGTATATTTTCTAAGGGGCCTCTTTAGTTTCCGTGATTGCCTGGGATTGGAATTGTGTTACTAGGGGAAAGAATGTTGAGCCAAGAGGAGGGGGGTGTCTCTTAGAGATTTTACAAGATGTACTTCGGGCGGTTGGTGTTGTTGACATGATTGGGGGAGGGGGTGGAATGTAGATTTCACCTTGCATTCGCTGCCCAGCCACTGTGGTGAGCGGGTGTGCTGGCTGGTTTCCCTGGTGGCCAGTGTTGACAACTTTATTTTTCCAATATGGCGGAGACGTACAGAAGGAGAGTGCATACTGTGTGCATAGAGGTGCTTGTTGGCACTATATATCCATCAAATGCTGAAGTTCTCTTGCCAGCCATTCTCAGAGACACTTATGGAATTCCCACAGCAGACATTGATGGGATTTCATTAAATGGAGCTACATGAGTGTTTGTGAAGTTCTTGACAAGTGGTGCCTACGAGAGGGTCGTTGATGTCTACCAGGAGAAGCGCATGGTCGTTTCAGGTTTGGAGGTGAGATTAAGGGATGTGTCAGCAACTTTTACATGGATATGTATTCGGAATATCCCTTGAAGTGGATGCCGTGGATGTGAGAGATGTTTTAAGGCATATGGAGTGATCCACGCTGCAAATGTTGGCAGGTGGGTGCAGGGTACCTATGCTGGAATGCCTGAGGGATCTTACAGTTTAAGATGTCTTTGAGGACGCCAATCCCCTGTATGTCCTGATGCCAGAATTTAGGACGTAAGTTTACGTGACGTACTGGTGAAGTACGGACATGTCGGCTCTGTGGTCAGCCAGGGCATATAGCAGCAGCGTGTGAGAGACGTGGACCACGACCCCAGCAACAGCGTGGCAGTGGGGGGCAGGAGCATAGTGAGAGAGCCCTTCAGGTGTGGCCCAAGAGGTGCATGGGTCATCTTCAGGGTACGTGGACGGTGGAGATAGAAGGTGGAGTGACATGGTAGATGAAGCGGAGGTGGTGGTGGTCTCCTTGCCACCTGTGATGCAACCAGTGATGGTGGAAGACAGCAAGGTCGCTGTCGGCAGGAGGAGGTGGACGATTTGGTGGAGTTGACGGGGCCTATGATGGAGGACCTGGGATGATGTGGCAGTCCACCTTCTGTGGGAGAGGAGTCCGTGGTGAAGGACTACCTGGAGGTAACAGCAAGGCCGGGTGAAGTGCTGAGTGAGGATTTGAGTAAGGGTGCTTGTGGTGGAAGTGAGGAGTCAGTACGAGTGTGTGTGGTTGAGGCTGTGGTTCATAGGGAGGAAAATGATGTGAATGAGGAGTCTGAAGAGGTCATGGAGGTGGCGGGGAATCCCGAAGAGATCAAGTGGCTCGGTGGAGGATGGCGTGTTGATGCCGGGTCAGTGGACAGGTAAGAGAAGTGTTTGCGGATGTGGTCAGGGAGGAAGGGGGGTCAAGGGAAGGTCTTGGACAAGGAGGGAGTAGGTCTCAGTGGGGGTGGGTCAGTGGTCAAAGCAGGAGTGTCAAGAGCGATGAAGCATAGAGAGAAACCACGGTTGAAGCCTTCAAGTGTATCAGTATGAATGTGAACGGCCTTAGGGCCGAGGTCAAGAGGATGTGGGTTGAAAGGACTTTGAGGAGAGAGGCATTGAGGTGTGTTTTCTCCAAAAACATAATTTTATGTGTGGTGGGGATCTGAAGTTGCGAGGGTTTTACTTTGTACACTGGTAATTCTGAAAATTTCAAGGGGGGGGCGTGTTGGTAGGTATTAGGGAGACCAGCCCTTTTCATCTGAGGTCGTGGGAAGAGGTGGGGGGCGGGAGGATTGTTATGGTTGATGGTGAATGGGGTGATATCCTGGTTAGCTTCATTGGAGTGTATATCCGGGTTAATGTCGTAGTTTAAAGGGTGAGTTTGTAAGGGATTACTTGTATATGCATTTAGGGACTCCTGAGGAACTGTGTTAGTGGGTGACTGGAACTGCATAATTAGGAAGCGTTGATGTGGAACCAGGGGTGCCGGATGTGTACTCAGCGGAGTTGCGAGACTTACTGGGAGCGGTGGGGGTTCGAGATGTGGTAGATGGTAGGAATGCCATGGTGGAACATACGGGGATAGGCCCTCAGGCACGGTATTACGGAGGTTTCGGAAATGTAGAACGGGCATGATGCTGGCGGCGTTGAAGGTGGAGGAGGAGATGGGTGGGTATCATCAGGGTCAGGTGTTACGCACGACAGAGGGGATGTGTGCTTATGCAAGGTTATGGTTTCAGTGTAAATTTGAGGGTAGGGAGAGGGATGAGGTTAGTAGGAGGATTGTTTTGGAGGGAATCCAGGGAATACTGGGAGAGGAGGATAGGAAGGTGTTAGGTGGGAGGATTATGGTAGACGAGGTATGGCAGGCAGTGCAGGGATTGAGGATGGGAAGGCACCAGGGTGGATGGATTGCCTGGAGAATTCTATGTAGCTCATTGGGACGTATTGAAGGATGTTTTAGTGAAGGTGTTTAATCAGATGAAGGATAGGGGCAAAATGGAGGAATTTTTTTTTTTTTTTATATTTTATTTAAAACAGTACATATAATACATGTCATGACAAAATCGCATATTGAAACATATACATAAGCTCCTCACCCTACCAGAAAACGAAACACAAATATAATCAATCTCCTTCGTATTAACCTATTTACTAGGTTGTCTTATCTTTACTGGAAAATATCAGAATACAACTACAAACTTCAGCAAAACTATACACAAAACAAAAACTGCCTTTACCTAACCACACCTCAATACCCATCTCCCTGCTCACGTTACAAAAATTAAACACCACAACTGCCTTAATAAAAATTAAAAATCATATTACATTCCATAAACACACATGAACAATACTGTCTCTGCAAAAGTCTTACCCAAACAGTCCAAAGACCTGGTATCACTGTAATAAACCAAACTCACTCGCCACCCGGCTCTTGGGCGTACAGGTGTGCTGGGCTCAGCTCTGACCCTGTGGAGACTTTGTTCAACTTCGTTTTCTCAACATGGCGGCAGCAGGCAGATGCGGACCAATACTGTGTGTGTTGATATGGTGGTTGGACCTTGCAACCGGCGACAGTGGCTACTGTTCTGCCCATGATACTACAGGACATCTATAACATAGACTGCTGTCTCTATGGTGTGGCATTAAATGGTGTGAGCGGGGTCTTTGAAAACTCCTCATGGAAGCGGTGTCGAACGATTGATCAACAAACACCAGGACAAGATTTACACCGTCAATTCTTCGCTGCAAGTCCGACTTAAGGACGTGTCAAGGACTTACACCTGGTCAAGGTACGGAATGTTCCTTTTGAGGCAGACCACGTCGACATCAGCAAAATCTTCAGTGCTTATGGGGCCGTATATGGCCACGGCAGGGGAGGTGGTCCGAGGGGCCCCTGGAAGGCCTTCCAGAGGGCTCTTTTACTCTGAAGATGACACTCCGCAATCCCATACCATCATACGTTGTATTGCCTGAGTTTCATACCCAGGTGTATGTCACGTACATGGGGCAGAGGCGTACGTGTCATATATGTGGAGCATACTGGCACGTGCGGCCGATTGCATGAGAAGAGGGGGCAAAAAACAGCTATGGGACGGGTTGCAGCACGTGTACGTGATGATGATGGTAAGCAGGGAAGGACCGACCTTTGCAACCGGAAGAGCGATCTACGAGACAGTGGGTGACATAGTGGAGGGCTTAGATGAGCCCTGTGTAACATTGCCACAGGAGTCCCAGGTTATGCAGCCTGAGATGGTGACAGACAGGAAGTGGTTTTGGGAGATGGCATGGAGGTGCCTTTGGAGGAGGGTCTTGCAGGGACTTCTGAGTGAAACGTTGGAGGTGCCAAGTGAAGGTGATGGAGGGATTTTAGGGGTGGAGAGGAGAGGTGAGAGCCCCAGAGTGTGGTGGGTGGGTTTCCCGACTTTAGTGAGTATGGTGATTAGTGCAGAGGTTCATCAGTGTGAAAGTAGTGAGAGTATGGATATGGTAAGTGGTACCGTAAGAGGCGGGCACTGTTTCTGGGTGGGACACCTTGACACCTGCACAACGAATGTGTAAGAAACCTTTAGTGGAAGTGGCGCAGCCAGAGACGGTTTGTCAAAGGGAAAAAATGGGAGTTAGTAGGGAAAGTCAAAAGGGGGAAAACTGTGCGAAGGGGGTTTAAGGGGTCTCAGTGCCACCCACAGAGGCCCAAAGGAAACCAGCGCATTTATTTCAGTGTATAATGTTAAATGTCAATGGGTTGCAGGCAGGGGTCAAGAGGAAGTGGGTTGAGGGGACTTTCAGAGGACTTGTGTGCAAGTGGGATTCATCAAGAGCATAACTATAGGTGTGGAAGTAACTTGCTGAATGGGTATAATGTTTTTGCAGGGTCGTCGGGCCGGCTAAAGGGAGGGTTGCTGTAGTTAAAAGGCGTCGAGCCCTTTCCTTACTCAGGGGGGAGGAGTGTGGGGAGGTAGAGTGGTGAGGGTAGAGGGTGATTGGAGTGGTGTATGGGTAAGTTTCGGGGGATATATATGCCTGCGGAACAATCGCAACAGGTGAAACGGGAGTTTGTGTATGATTATATGGTGTCGTTTTTTGGGGGTTTGGAAAAGGTAGCAATAGTAGGGGGGGATTTTAATTGCGTGATCTGTCATAAGGAGTAATACCCAAGGGGGGTTGTGTTTGGGGCTTTGAGGGACCTGTTGGAAGTGCAGACCACACGACGTGGTGGGAGGTGGGGAGGTGCAATATACCTATGTGAGGAATGAATATGAGGCTCGGTTGGATAGGGTATATGTGGCAGGGGGGGTGGGGGTGGGATGAGTACAGACAGTGGATCTGGGGTTCCAGATCACAGGGCTTATTGCGATGTAAAAGGGGGGGGGTGGTTAAAAAAGGGGTGGGGTATTGGAAATTAAAGGGGTTTTTTGGGGGGGGAAGATAGGAAGGCAAATTTGCAAGGTGGTGGGGGATCTTTTTTGGGGGGTATGAGGGTGGGGGAAGTGGGATGGGAGGGGTGCCAAAAGGGGGATGGGAAATACGAGGTTTGGGGGGGGAGGGGAGGCGGGGTATGGGGTGCAAAATTTCTAGAGGGGTTTTAAAAATTGTTATGAAAGGGGGGGGGAAAGAGGGATGGAGATTTCCAATCTGAAAACTAGGTTAAAGGGGGAAACAGAATGAAAGGTTTTAAAGCTTTGGTTGGGAGGTTAAAGATGTCCCCGGGGGGGGCAGGCCTGAATAATTTTTGGGAAATGTGGTCTAGAAGGGATGCCTGAAGGGGATTGTGTGGAATGGAAGAACCCTTTGAAAATTACGCAAGAACAAAAATAAAAAAAAGGCCCCGGGTTTTTGGTTTGGAAAATTTAAAAAAGTTTTTTTTTAAAAAGTCGGGGGAAATTTGAGAAAATTTTGGGGGGAAAAAGGTTTTAATTTAAAACCCCAAAAGGGGGCCCTGGGAGGGGGAAAGGGGTAGGGGTAGTGGTTTTGGTTAAAAAAGGGGGGGGGAAAAGGGGGGTATAGAAAAATTAAAAAAGACCAAAAAATTTGAAAAAAAGCTAAAATTTTAAAAAATTTTTTTTAAAAATTTTTGGGGGAAAAAATTTTTAAATGTGGGGAGAAATTTTAATTGAAAAGGGGGGTTTTTTGGGGGAACCGGGAAAAAGGGTGAAAAGGGGGGGATAAAAGGGAAAAAAAGGGAAAATAAAAAGGGGGAAAAAAAGGGAAAGGGGGGTTTTTTGAAGGTAAAAGAAAAGGGTTTGTATAGTTTCCCCGGGGTTTTTAGGGGGGTTAAAAGGGGGTGAAAAAGGGGGGAAAATTTTTTTTTTTTTAAAAGGGGGGGGAAAGGGGGCGGGGGTTTCGGGGGGGTAGGGTGGGGGGAATCGAGAGGCCTGAGGCAGGGTTTTCCCCTGCCCCCGATCCCCTTTTTTTTTGGGGCCCCCTTTTAAAAGGGGGGGTTGGGGGGGGGTTAAAGGGGGGGAGGGGGGGTTAAAAAGGCCCTTCCAAAAATTTCGTGGATGCCCCCTTTTTTGGGAGGGGGGGGTTTAAAAAAAAGGAAAACGGACATCATTAAGGGGGTTTTTTCACCCACGGGCATGAAAATTTGGGGGGGAAGTCTGGGTTTTTGGGTTTTTGGGAGGGGGATGGGGGGGGGTTTGGGGGGGAGTAGGGTGGATTGTAACTGCCCCAAATTATGGTTTTTTGGTGTAGTGTATCAGTGTGATGAAGTATTAGTGAGGGGGGGGGAATTGGGAGGGTGGTTAAAAATTTGGGATTAAATAGGCTGGGGGGTGGACGGGGATTTTTTCCCACAGCAGCGGGTCATTGCAGTCAACTCCATGATAACAGTGGGTTTTATGGAAAAGTGGGGGGAATTTATCCATTGCTGCAGGAGGAGGGGGGTGGTTGGATAGGGCGTGTTTCATATGTTGGGGCAATGGGAAGCATTGGTTGGGGAAAGGGGAATAGTATGGAAAAAAAGGGGGTTTGGGGGGGTTTTTTGGGTTTTCATATTTTTGCACAAAGGGGTTTATGTGTTTGTATGTTAAGAGATGCATGGTGAGGTGGGGAGGATCAGATGGCACTGGGGGGGGGGGGGGTGGAGGGGGAGGCCCACGTTGGGGGGGGGGGCATTTTTTAGGCAGTGCGGGGTTTGGGGGGAAAAATCTGGTGGTGATGCAGCAACCTTTTTCTTTGAAGGTGAGCATGAGGAGAGGGTGGGGGGGGGGGGAAAGGTGGTTGGGGGGGAAACCCCATGTATCCTGTGTATGATTGGGTTAAGTTTTGGGGAAGGGGGGGAAAGGATTGCATGTTCAATCGGGGATAGAGAGTTGATGTACGGGGTTTTTGCATGGGGTGTGGCTTAAAGCTTTGCTTTTTGGGGGTGGGTCTTGTGAGGGGGGGTCCCGCAGCAGATGGGGTTTTTGGAAAAACCCCGGGAGATCGGTTTATTTTTGCAAATTTTTTGGATCCTATAAGAGTGTGGATAGCGCTTGTGGAAAGGGGTATATGGGGGGGGGGTGTTGTTGTTTTGAGGGCTATGTGTCTAGACGGGGGTGTAACGTCACAGGTGAGACTTGGATTTATTATTTGATGGTTGTTTTTGTATGGTGTCATGGCGACTGGGGGGAAAAGGGGGGTCGGGGAACGGATCAAGGCGGGGGCTGGTATATATAGGACTAAATGTGAAATCAGGTAATATATGGGAAAAAAGGGGGGATGGTCCGTACAGGAGGAAAGGGTGATGACTGGGGGGGTTTTTATAAGGTGTAGGTCGGGGGGGGTTTGGGAGGGGGGGGTGGGAGGGGGGGGTGGTCGGAGGGGGGGGTTTTGTGTGTGGGGAAGGAATAAGGGGGGTTTTGGTATAAGGGGGGGGGGAGGGGTTTTTGGGGGGGGGGGGAGGGTTAGTTTTTCCCCCCCCCTTTTTTCCATTTTTTTTTTTTTTGTTTAATTTTCCTGTTGGTTAGGTGTTTTTTTTTTGATGAATTTTTTGTATACGGACTCAAGACGGGGGGGGGGTTTCGGGGGGGGGGGGGTGTCAGGGGGGGGGGGGTTGGTTTTCCTTTGGGAAGATGTTGGGTGTCAAAGGTGTCGTGTGATTGGGGGGAATGAGAAAGGGGGAAAAATTTTTTCCCCTTTTTTTAAAGGAAAGGGAACCCGGTTTTTTTTTTTCCCCGAATTTTTTTTTTTTTTTGTTTCATGCCCCCGTTTTTTTTTCCCCTTTTTTTTTCTTACACTGATTTGACAGGGAACTTAAATTTTTTGACAACAAAAAATTTTTTTTTTAACTGCATGAATGTTGGTTTGAGAGGCATGATGGGGAAACCCCCCCCTAATTTTTAAAGGGGTCTTTAAAATTATGTTTTTACACCATGTTTTTATGCATATCACAGGGGGGGGATACCTAGTGTTGAGGTATTGGGCAGTTCCCCCAGTTTTTTTCGGGGTCTTTCCTTGGGGGCAGGAACAAGGTTTAACAAAAGGGGGCCTATAGTTTTGGATTGGGTTTTAAACATGTAATATTTAGGGGTTTTTTTTGATGGGAACTGCCATGCATATATTTTTTGCCTTTTGCAGGGATTTTAAAAATCTTTAAAGGAAACTTTACTTGATGGATATGTAATGATTTATTGGTTTTTTTTTAAGTACATCTGTAAAATGTAACTAAATATTGGTTGGTTTAAAAAATTGTGATTTATGATGTTAATAAATAGGGATCAGTTGTAGATTGTAACTTGTCTTAAAATATTTTATAAACCCTTTGGATATATTATGCTTGGGCAAATGGCAGGCAGGTTCATTTATATGTACTCTGTTTTATGACTAGAAAAGTTAGTCACGCCTCAAGATATAAAAATTTAAAATTTTTTAATTAGGGGATTGGGGTTTTTTTTTAGGGGGGGGTGTAATTGGTCATGCTTTTTTTACATTGTAATAAAAAAATGATGACTTCACATAAAAGGGGGGGGCATTATGGATTGTTATCCATGTTTGTTTTTGAAATTATGTGATTGTGCACAAACCCCCTTTTTGGGGGGGGGTAAGGTCCGTGGAGGGGCCCCCGGTGCTATAACATTTCTTTTTGGGGGTTTTTTTTTATGTAGTTGTAAGGGGAGGCATTATTGCCTTTTTGTATTGTATATATTTTTTTCCCGTTTTTTTTGGGGTGTATATTCAGAATATAAAAGGGGATATATGGCATACACTGTTGTATGTTTTTTTTTATTGTAAGATTTACATAATGTATGTATATCTCAAAAATTTTTTAAATAAAATATAAAAAAAAAAAACCAAATAAATGAAAAAACCCCCACAATCCCACTATGTTTCCCTTTAAAAACCCCCCTTCCCTTTTTTTTGTTTTTCATTTTTTTTAAGGGGAAAAAACCCCTTTTGAGTCAGACGTAAAAGTCATAATACAAGTCACAAAAAAAAATCTTATTAAACTTGGGGAAAATTTGTACTATCCCCCCTCCCCCTTTTTTTTTAAAAAAAATCTCAATACATCCCCAAAACCCCCATCTATATTATATAAAAAAATTTTTTTCCCTTTTTTCCCAACAACACC
>WNWK01028116.1:0-25682 GCA_009830355.1 Cherax destructor | reverse complement strand
TATAAACATTAAAAACCCATTTACTGATACATTATTCTTGACTGGTGGTGTACTAGTGACACACCCTTTAATGCCCCTCGTGTAGTTCACAGCTTTGTAAAGTAATAATCCACTTAGAGATTCCCCCCCAGCCTTGGTTGTGTGCGGGTGTATTGAGGAGACCTCTGGTGGCCTGACGGGGGGATGGCCCCGCGTAAAACCATTGGTATTGAAGTACTTCAGGG
The DNA here is from genome assembly GCA_009830355.1 of Cherax destructor. NCBI lineage: Eukaryota > Metazoa > Arthropoda > Malacostraca > Decapoda > Parastacidae > Cherax > Cherax destructor. The sequence continues at coordinate 25,458 of WNWK01028116.1, read as the reverse complement.
GCGGTTTATCCGTCAAACGTGGACGTTGTCTTGCCGGCTATATTTGAGATTCTCTGGGTGTGGACCACTAGGTATGGCATAGCCCTTAACGGGGCACGACGGATTGTGAAATTTGATGTAGGGGGTACCAGAGTTGGGGATAAATATCAGGACAAGCGGCTGGTGGTAATGCAAGGACGGGAGGTATGTGAAGGGGACGTTTCGGCAACTTCAAATGGATAAAGTTGCGAAACGCCCCATTTGAAGCTGGGGAAAGTGACAAAAAATGATGAAGATGTAGGGGATTGTCCATGCTGTTACTGTTGGTAGATGGATGAATGGTTTTTACGCTGGTATGTTGGAAGGCACATATTCGGAAAAAATGACTTTAAAATCATACCCTCCTTTATCTTAATGCTTTGTTTTCGCACTCAGGATATGTTACCTATTTTGGGAAGGTCTCCCCCGGGTTTTTGGGTGGGCAGACGGGCACCTGGCGGTTGACTGTCAACGAAAAAGGCCTGAGGAGGGAAGTGGGGAAGGGAATATACACGGACGAATGAAGGAGTGCAACAGGACGAAGAATTGGCAAGGAAAAAAGGAGATGGGGGGAAAGGGAGGGCATGGTACCAGGTATGGAGCGAGGAGGTGGAGCAGGGGGAAAAGAGTACAGGGAGAGGTGGACGGGTGCAGCCTGCAGAATCGGGGGGGACTGGTGTAACGTCTATGGACGAGAGTCAGGGGGATGTACGGGAGGAGGCTGAATTTTGGAGGATCTGAATGAGTTCATTCGAGGTGGTCCTTTGTCATTTGAGGAAGTGGCGGGGATGGGAAATTGGGGAGAATCAAATTGAGTCAATGACGGCATAAGGACGAAGTGAAGTCCTGGGGGGGGACATCAAGTTGAGGTTCAGGGTACAGTGTCAGTAGTGGTAGCAGAAATACATAGGGAAGAGAGAGGAAGTAAGTGGAGCAAAGGGAATAAAGGAAAAGGCCAGGGAAGAATCTGGGGATACCATTAACTGCGCACAAAGGCCTGGTAAGAAGGTGTGGGCGGATGTGGTGCGGGGAAAAGGAAGTAGGGTGAAGGGTAATGGTGATAAAAGGGGATATAAAGGGTGAGGGGAGGTTTAAAGGGGAGGGTTGAAGGGGCAACACAGGAAAACTAAAAAAAAGGTACTGAAGCAGAAAAAACCCCAGCCCTTCACTTTAGGTGTGTAACGATGAATGTTAATGGCCTCAGGAACGAGGTCAAACGTAAATGGGTTGAAGTAACATTGAAGAGGATGAGAGTAGATGTGATATTTTTCCAAGAACACAATTATCAAATAGGATCGAACTGGTAGTTAAGGGTATAGGGTTTTTGCGGGACGCAGGGGCTTTCAAGGGTGGGGTGATGGTGGGTATTAGAGAGTCCAGTCCTTTTACCTTGTCATCATGGGAGCATGTGGGAAGTCGAGTGGTAAGGGTGAACGGGGAGTGGGGTGGGGTACAAGTAAGTTTCCTTGGGGTATATATGCCGGCTGTTGCTAATAGGAGTATCAAGGATGATTTTGTTAATAACGAATTGCGTATGCTTTCAGAGGATTGCCCCAAGTAGCGATTATAGCTGGGGATTGGAATAGTGTGATTCGGATTGGGGATGGAGCCCCGAAGGGGGGTGTTTTGGGGTCTCTAAGGGATGTATTGGGGGTGGTGGGGGTGGTGGGGGAAGGGATGAGTTGGTGGAATATACTTTCTTAAGGAATAATTATGCGGCAAGACTGATCGAATATATGTGACAAGGTCGGTGGATGTGTGCGAAAGGTGGAATGCTTTGATTTGGGTTTTTCAGATCACAGGGGTGTGTTATTTGAAGGAGGGTGGGAAGGGGTTGTGCATGTGTATAAGAGTTTTTGGAAATTGAATACAAGGTTATTGGAAAGGGAAGGGGAGGAGGCATTTGAGCAGTGGTGGGAAGGGTTGTGGGGGGGGGATGGGGATAAAGTCAGTTGTTAAATGGTGGAATGAGACGGGGAAAGTGGAAATTAGAAAGTATTATGAGAGGGTTGGCGGTGAGGAAATGAGGTATAGGTATGGGTATCAGAGGTATTTGGAGGGGCTTTTAGGTGAGTGTCAGGGTGGGGATTGGAGGGGAAAGAATTATGGTGAGGTGGTAGAGTTGAGGGCAAAGTTAAGGGAAATACAGGAGGAGAGATTTCATGGACTAAGGATTCGAAGTGGTATGGAAGAAGTTTTGTGGGGGAATAAAGTGTCAAAGGTAGTGTTAAGAAATTTTCAACGGCGAAGGAAAGGTATGTTGATAGAGTCATTGAAGGTGGAAGGGGGTGAGAGGATATCAGGAGGGAAAAGGTACTGAGGACAACGGAGGGGATGGGGGGGTACGCAGAGGGTTGGTTTTGTAACAAATATGAAAAGGGGGAGACAGATGAGGAGGCTAAAGGTAGCATATTGAGGGGAATTGGGAAATTATTAGGTGAGGAAGAGAGGAAGGAATGTGAGGGGGGAAAATTTTTGGAGGGGGGGTATGGGAGGCGGTGAGGGGTTTGAGATTGGGAAAGTCGCCTGGCATAGACGGGTTGCCGGGGGAATTGTATGTTAAGCATTGGCAGGTTTTGAAGGGGGTAATCGTTAAAATGGTAAATGAACTGAAAGAGGAGGGGAATATGGGTGAGTCGATGAGAACGGGGGTTGTAGTACTAGTGGCAAAAGGGGGGTATCAGGAGGGGTTAGGTGATTATAGGGGAATAGCATTATTGACTGCAGATTATAAAATATTTGCAAAGGTTTTAGCAAACAGGATCAAAAGAGGGTTAGGGGGAATGTTGCATGAGGGACAATACGGGGTGCCGGGACGGAGTATCAGAACGGGGCATAGACGTATAAAGCAGTTTATTGAGAATAGTCAGATGGGAGGAGGTTGGGGGTGGATTGGCAGAGGGCATATGATAGGGTGGACAGGAAAATGTTATTGGATATTTTGGGTAGGCAAGGGTTTGGGGAGGTAGTTATAGGATGGGTTCGAACTTTGTATGAGGGGGGGGCTTTTTAAAAATTAAAAGGGTTTCAGGGGTCCTTTTTGCCTTATTACAGGATCCGTTTTATAGGTTGGTGGAGGAGGAGGTTTTACGGGAGGGTGACATGGAGGAGGATGCAGAGGGGGGTATTGTTGGTTATGTAGATGATACTACAGTGTTGGTCAGGTCTGAGAAGCAGTTGAGTATGATCAATGAGTTGGTTGAAAAGTTTGGGAAGGCAACGGGAATGAGGGTGAATAAGGAAAAATCTAATTTATTGGAGGTAGGCAGTTGGTCGGGGGGAACGTTGGAGAAACGGGAGGGATGGAGTTGTGTGAAAACTATAAAAATATGTGGGATAGTGTTCAGTGCTGATCCTTTGGTGGCTAGAGAGGTAAATTCAAGATTGGTAGTGGATGCTGCTATTGATAGGATGAAGGGATGGGGAATGAGAGAGGTAACTTTGTTGCAAAGGGTGGTAGTTATTAACGTTTTAGTGTATAGTAAATTGTGGTTTAGGGCGGTGGTATACCCTTTCTTAGAGGTGGATGTGCAGCGGTTGTTGAAGTACGTGTTGAAGTTTGTATGGGGGAATGGGAGACATTGGATGTAGGGAAGTAGTGGAAACGAGGGTGAGGTGGGGGGTTAGGGGTTGGTGCCCTTGAGGTGTAGGTTAAGGAGTGTTTTTGTGAGGCATGAGTTTTTGATGAGGGGAGGAGAGGGGGACGAAACGGGTTTGGTGATGAAGGAGGTGCGAAGGTGGTAAGGAGGAAAGGATATATTGCTTGTGAGGCTATTTTCAGGGTTATTGGTTATGAAGGAGCCGGGAAGGTGTAGAGTAAGCCGTTTGGATAGGTTGGGGATGGAGAGAATGGAGATGCAAGGGAGTGAGGTTTATCCTTTGTATGATTGGAAAGGAATTTGGGGGTGGTTAAAGAAGTTGAAGGTGCACCCAAGGGTGAGGGAAACAGGGTATAGGTTTCTTCAGGGTATTTTGGCGTCCAGGGCCCAGCTTTATGTAATGGGGTTGAGTGGGGATGGGTATTGTCGTAGGTGTGGGAGGTAGATACAGCTTATCACGCCATCTATTTTTGTGAGGGTTTGGAAGCAGTGAGGAAATGGTTTGGGGGTTTTGAGGATGGTAGGTGGGGAGGGGTATCCGTTTTGAGGGCTTTGAGTTTAGATTTGGGGAAGTTCTCGGAAAGCATACGTAGAGGGATGTCTTATTTGGTGTTGGATTTTATACATATATCTTGGGGTATGAGGGACGTAGAGGGGATGGTTCGAATAAGGGCTTTAGGAGCGGGGTTTTATAGGACAAAATGTAGGAATCGGAGTTTGTATAGTGGGGTATGGAACAGGGCTTTTTCGAGTGGTTATCAAGAGATGACAGTGAATAGCATGTTGAGGGTGCCAAGGTGAAAGGACTGGTGTTGATTATGGTAGAAGTCACGGGAGGTGAAATGGGTAGAGGGTGGGTAGGAGGATAGTAATGTAGGTAGGGAGGGAGAGGGGGTGGGGGTTTGTGTTTTAAAGGGATTGGGAGGAGGGGGGTAGTAGCTGGGTATTCTAGGTTCGGCAATAGATCAGGGAAATAGGCGGGGGAATTTTCTGGTTCAGTGCTCTAGTCTGGGAAATAAGATAAAAAAAGTAGTGGTATTGTTCATAGAGACACCTTGAGGTAATGGGAACATTATGATTATGCTCTAGTGTCTAGTGTAATGTAGTGAGGTGCTATGTTGTTTGGCATATGTAATTTATGTTGATAATTATAAGCGTTCATATGTTTGGAACGCTCTTATGTATGTAATATGTACATATACCTGTCTCTTAATGTGTAATGTCAGGATTAGAATTAAGGAATATTATTAGAATAACAGCAAAGGAAAGTAATATGTGTATTTAAGTATATTAATGTTTTTTTATATACGGTTAGGGTGTGGTGCGCAGTGCAATGCGAGGTCAGTGAGAGACAGTCCAAGTTTAATTGTTTCATCTTGTGGAGAACATTTGCCTGGTTTAGGATTATCTGTGTTAACGTAGTCGTTAGTTATTATTGTGATATTTATAATTTACATACTTGACAGAATTCAAGAGGATGCATGGAAATAATGGTACCATGTAATATACAGTTCTGATTGTACAATTTAGTGTAAATAGTACAATTTAGTGTAGATTTAGGGGTGTAGGGTGTGCTATGTATACATATAGTTGGTTTACTCAAAGATTTCAGAGGGGAGTTTTATGTTAGGAAGGTTAAGGAGGGGGATATTGCTTTTGTAAGTTTTGACTAGTGGTTTTTTTTGTTCATAGAGGCTCCTTGATGTTATGAGCAATATGATGATCATGTATTCGTAACAAGTATAATGTGGTGAGTTTCTATGTCGATTAGAATATGTAAATTATGTTGGTAATTATAAGCGTTCATATGTTTAGAACGTGTCCATGTATGTAATATGTATATATACCTGTTTCTTAATAAAATATAAAAAAAAAAAAAAAAATCCACTTAGCAACTAAGAATACCCTAAATAATGAATAGTGTGAATATAAAAACTGACTTTAAAGGTGATTTTGTGCGTACTGAAGGTACTAAGAAGGCACCAGTAAGTGTGGAGGCGGCACTAGAAGTACCAGTGATTGATATTATCTTCGTCCAGTCGTAAAGTTAGTGTTTAGAGCAAGTTAATATCGTCTGTAAGTCTGGTGTTTTATTTGCTTGTTATTCTTTGTTACGGCCCCCTATCTAACAATGGTAGTTAGGTAATTACCTCACCGGCCGGCAGTCAAGGGGTTACGTCATCAGACCTGATGTTTGACTGCCGGGCCGGCTTGACTGACAGTGTCATCGAGACTCTCCCCTAGTCAACACTGGAGAGTGCTAACGAGACTCCCATATACAACACTGGAGAGTTCACCAGATTTCTGATACACCTAGGGAGTGTACGAGACTCTCCCATATACACTGCTGGAGAGTGTCAGCGAGACTCTCCCCTATACAACACTGGAGAGTTCACTAGCTCCCTGATACACCTGGGAGTGGTCAACAGACAGACCTGGAGATTGACTCTTCGTGCTGGTGACGGCCTTAGACTATCTACTGGCTTATTCACCGTACCGACTGTGTTCCTGAGACTATGTACCTGAATGGACTGTTGTACCTGAACTTATGTACCTGAAAGTGTGTGACACTGGTAACAGGTGGTGTCTTGTGGACACTGGTAACAGGTGGTGTCTTTGTGACACTGGTAACAGGTGGTGTCTTGTGTGACACTGGTAACAGGTGGTGTCTTGTGTGACACTGTACAGGTGTGTATTGTGTGACACTGGTAACAGGTGGTGCTTGTGTGACACTGGTAACAGGTGGTGTCTTGTGTGACACTGTGGTGTCAGGTATTTGTGGTAGTCATCAGAGTTTGGACGATGGCACGACACAGGTGAGTGTGTATTTGATGTGTCATAAGCGTGAAAGGTTTTATTAGAATAGGTTCATGATGCAAGGAAGGTGTCTTATGGGCACAGAGAGAAGGTGTCGTGTGACACGAAGAAGCGTGCGGTGACACCGGGGCGTGTCATGACACAGAGACGGGTATCAGGGGACCCTGAGAAGGCGTGCCATAAGACAAAGATATCATGACAAGGTGTGGTAGTGTCCTGCGTGACACTTGAAGATGGTAGCGACTTGACACTACACCGAATACTTGATTTTACTTGTGACTTTTATCTAGTACTGTGATTTTTTAAATGTTTTTACACAGATTATTAGATTATATGTTTTTATTCAGATTATATGTTTTATATTAATAATATATTTAATATAATAAAATCTGAAAACGATATTTATCAGTATCCCAACAGTCGTTTATTACAAATGCTTCTTTATTTGTAATATGGCCTGTCCGGAGCATATTGTTTGTCCGAAAGACTGTTTGGATAAAATTTATTACATAGTACCTGAATCTTGTGTGTCGGTCATTTTGTGGTGGGGTGTTACCCCTATCTAACAATGGTAGTTAGGTAATACCTCACCGCTGGCAGTCAAGGGGTTACGCATCAGACCTGATGTTTGACTGCCGGGCCGGCTTGACTGACAGTGTCATCGAGACTCTCCCAGTCAACACTGGAGAGTGCTAACGAGACTCCATATACAACACTGGAGAGTTCACCAGCTTCTGATACACCTAGGAGGTACGAGACTCTCCCATATACACTGCTGGAGAGTGTCAGCGAGACTCTCCCTATACAACACTGACAGTTCACTAGCTCCTGATACACCTGGGAGTGTTCAACAGACAGACCTGGAGATTGACTCTTCGTGCTGGTGACGGCCTTAGACTATCTACTGGCTTATTCACCGTACGACTTGTTCCTGAGACTATGTACCTGAAAATGGACTGTTGTACCTGAACTTATGTACCTGAAAGTGTGTGACACTGGTAACAGGGGTGTCTTGTGTGACACTGTAACAGGTGTGCCTTTGTGACACTGGTAACAGGTGGTGTCTTGTGTGACACTGGTAACAGGTGGTGTCTTGTGTGACACTGGTAACAGGTGGTGTATTGTGTGACACTGGTAACAGGTGGTGTCTTGTGTGACACTGGTAACAGGTGGTGTCTTGTGTGACACTGTGGTGTCAGGTATTTAGTGGTGTAGTCAGTCAGAGTTTTGAATGGCACGAACAGGTTGAGTCGTGTATTTGATGTGTGTCATAACGCGGTGAAAGGTTTTATTAGAGATGGTTCATGATGCAAGGAAGGTGTCTTATGGGCACAGAGAGAAGGGTGTCGTGGACACAGAGAAAGGCGTGTCGGGTGACACCGGGGCGTCATGTGACACAGAGAACGGTATCAGGGGACCCCGTGAGAGGCGTGCCATAAGACAAAGAAGTATCATGACAAGGTGTGAGTGTCCTGGGTGACACTTGAAGATGGTAGCGACTTGACACTACACCGAATACTTGATTTTACTTGTGACTTTTATCTAGTACTGTGATTTTGTGTAAATGTTTTTACACAGATTATTAGATTATATGTTTTTATTCAGATTATATGTTTTTATATTAATAATATATATTTAATATAATAAAAATCTGAAAAACGATATTTTACTCAGTATCCCAAACAGTCGTTTATTACAAATGCTTCTTTATTTGTAATATGGGGGCCTGTCCGGGAGCATATTGTTTGTCCGGGAAATGACTGTTTGGGATAAAATTTATTACATAGTACCTGAATCTTTGTGTGTCGGTCATTTTGTGGTGGGGGTGTTACGGCCCCCTATCTAACAATGGTAGTTAGGTAATTACCTCACCGGCCGGCAGTCAAGGGGTTACGTCATCAGACCTGATGTTTGACTGCCGGGCCGGCTTGACTGACAGTGTCATCGAGACTCTCCCCTAGTCAACACTGGAGAGTGCTAACGAGACTCCCATATACAACACTGGAGAGTTCACCAGCTTTCTGATACACCTAGGGAGTGTACGAGACTCTCCCATATACACTGCTGGAGAGTGTCAGCGAGACTCTCCCCTATACAACACTGGAGAGTTCACTAGCTCCCTGATACACCTGGGAGTGTTCAACAGACAGACCTGGAGATTGACTCTTCGTGCTGGTGACGGCCTTAGACTATCTACTGGCTTATTCACCGTACCGACTGTGTTCCTGAGACTATGTACCTGAAAATGGACTGTTGTACCTGAACTTATGTACCTGAAAGTGTGTGACACTGGTAACAGGTGGTGTCTTGTGTGACACTGGTAACAGGTGGTGTCTTGTGTGACACTGGTAACAGGTGGTGTCTTGTGTGACACTGGTAACAGGTGGTGTCTTGTGTGACACTGGTAACAGGTGGTGTATTGTGTGACACTGGTAACAGGTGGTGTCTTGTGTGACACTGGTAACAGGTGGTGTCTTGTGTGACACTGTGGTGTCAGGTATTTAGTGGTGTAGTCAGTCAGAGTTTGTGACGATGGCACGACACAGGTTGAGTCGTGTATTTGATGTGTGTCATAACGCGGTGAAAAGGTTTTATTAGAGATGGGTTCATGATGCAAGGAAGGTGTCTTATGGGCACAGAGAGAAGGGTGTCGTGTGACACAGAAGAGAAGGCGTGTCGGGTGACACCGGGGGCGTGTCATGTGACACAGAGAACGGGTATCAGGGGACCCCGTGAGAAGGCGTGCCATAAGACAAAGAAGTATCATGACAAGGTGTGGTAGTGTCCTGCGTGACACTTGAAGATGGTAGCGACTTGACACTACACCGAATACTTGATTTTACTTGTGACTTTTATCTAGTACTGTGATTTTGTGTAAATGTTTTTACACAGATTATTAGATTATATGTTTTTATTCAGATTATATGTTTTTATATTAATAATATATATTTAATATAATAAAAATCTGAAAAACGATATTTTACTCAGTATCCCAAACAGTCGTTTATTACAAATGCTTCTTTATTTGTAATATTCTTCTTAAGTTAATTGTGATGGTAAAGTGCTCATAAATATTCATCAGTGTCCGTAACGTGATGATAGACTCATAGACTCATAGATGTTTGTAAGGAGCTAGGAAACTTGCTAGTGGTCGTAAGGTGCTTATCAAAACTCATCAGTGTTTACAACACCCAACTCATCATCTACCATCATGTTCAGGTGAGTCTTACTTCAGACAGCTGGAAGGTAATTATCGTCTCCAAGGCCGGATTAATTAAGGCATAAGCTGAACAAACTATGGCCTAAGGCCTCGGTCTAAAGGGGCCTCTCAAAACTATACACTTTATTTTTTATTTGCTTATGCCTAAATCTGGTACTTACAAGTTAACACTAGTATATTACTTTAGTGAATTAAGTACCTTAATCTGGCACTTACAAGTTTACAATAGTATACTACTACTACTAGTGAATTAAGTACCTTCACCAGGAAGATAGTTGATGTATTACTCAATTCCTTTACGATGAATGACTAAAGTCGTAATTTTAAAGTTCGGTTGGGGCATCCCTGCCACCGCCTGCCATCACCTGCCACCGCCTGCCATCACCTTATTTAAGTCTTGCTTAGTTCAATTGTTAAACAACCTTGTTCTCTCATTATCATTTAGTAAACCCCCCCCCCTCATTTTTAGTGTGTGTGTGTGTACTCACCTAATTGTACTTACCTAATTGTGGTTGCAGGGGTCGAGACTCAGCTCCTGGCCCCGCCTTTTCACTGTCCGCTACTGGGTCATTTCTCTCCCTGATCCATGAGATTTATCATACCTCGTCTTAAAGCTATGTATGGTTCCTGCTTCCACTACATCATTCGCTAGGCTATTCCACTTCCTGACTACTCTATGGCTGAACAAATGCTTCCTAACATTCCTTTGACTCATCTGAGTATTCAACTTCCAATTGTACCCCCTTGTTTCTGTGTTCCCTCTTTGGAACATCCTGTCGATATCTACCTTGTCGATTCCCCGCAGTATTTTGTATGTCGTTATCATGTCTCCTCTAACCCTCCTGTCCTCCAGTGTTGTCAGGCCGATTTCCCTTAACCTTTCTTCGTAGGACATTCCCCTGAGCTCTGGAACTAACCTTGTCGCAAACCTTTGCACTTTCTCTAATTTCTTGACGTGCTTGACCAGGTGTGGGTTCCAGAGTGGTGCTGCATACTCTAGTATGGGCCTGACGTACATGGTGTAAAGTGTCTTGAACGATTCATTATTAAGGTATCGGAACGCTAATCTCAGGTTTGCCAGTCTCCCATATGCTGCCGCAGTTATCTGGTTGATGTGTGCTTCCGGAGACGTGCTTGGTGTTATACTCACTCAAAGATCTTTCTCCTTAAACGAGGTTTGTAGTCTTTGTCCACCTTGCCAGTACTCTGTGGTCTTCTTTGCCCTTCCCCTATCTTCATGACTTTGCATTTGGCTGGATTAAATTCGAGAAGCCAGTTGCTGGACCAGGTGTCCAGTATGTCCAGGTCTCTTTGAAGTCCTGCCTGATCCTCATCCGATTTGATTCTCTTCATTAATTTCACATCATCTGCAAACAGAGATACTTCTGAGTCTATCCCTTCCGTCATGTCATTCACATATACCAAGAATAGCACTGGTTCTAGGACTGACCCCTGCGGTACACCGCTCGTCACAGGCGCCCACTGTGATACCTCATCACGCACCATGACCCGTTGTTGCCTCCTTGTCAGGTATTCCCTGATCCATTGCAGTGCCCTTCCTGTTATACATGCTGGGTCCTCCAGCTTCTTCACTAATCTTATATGAGGAACTGTGTCGAAGGCCTTCCTGCAGTCCAGGAAAATGCAATCAACCCACCCCTCTCTCTCTCATGTCTTACCTCTGTTACTTTGTCATAGAACTCCAGGATGTTTGTTACACAGGATTTGCCTTCCCTGAATCCGTGCTGTCTTGCGTTGATAATCCTGTGCTGTTCTAGGTTCTAGGTGCTCCACCACTCTTCTCCTGATGATTTTCTCAACGACTTTGCACACTATACACGTAAGTAAAACTGGTATATAGTTTAGTGCCTCTTTTCTGTCTCCTTTCTTAAAAATGGGAACCACATTTTCCTTTTTCCAAACCTCAGGTAGTTGCCCAGTTTCAAGGGATGTGTTGAATATTGTGGTTAGTGGCACACTCAGCATCTCTGCTCCATCCCGAAGGACCCACGGGGAGATATTGCCTGGTCCCATCGCCTTTCAGGTATCAAGGTAACTGAGCAACTGCTTCACCTCCTCCTCAGTTGTGTGTATGTCATCCATCACTTGGTATATTCCTTGTTGGTGTCCTGCTCTGTCCTGTCTACCCAGATGCCTTCCTGCCTCCACTGTGCATACCTCCTTAAACCTCGAGTTGAGCTCCTCACATACCTCTTGGTCGTTACTTGTGAGTTCCCCATCTTCTCTCCTCAGCCTTATCACCTGGTCCTTGACTGTTGTCTTCCTCCTGATGTGACTGTACATCAGTTTTGGGTCAGACTTGAATTTCGATGCTATGTCATTTCCGTACTGTCGCTGGGCCTCCTCCGTATCTGTGCATACTCGTTTCTATCTCTACGACCAATCTCTTTATTTTCTTAGGTTCTTTGCCTTCTGTACTTTTCCATGCTCTAGCACACTGAGTCTTTGCCTCCCTGCACCTTTGGTTAAACCAGTGGCTCTTCCTGGACTTACCATTTAATTTTTTGCCTTTGGGTACAAACTTATCCTCTGCTTCCTTGCATTATGTTGTTACGTATTCCATCATTTCATTTACTGACTTTCCTTCCATGTCTCACTGAACCTCCTGCAGGAAGTTCCTCATACCCATGTAGTCCCTCTTTTAAAGTTTGGTTTGTCCCTTTCAACTCCGTTTTTCCTCTCCACTTGTAACTCTACTATGTACTCAAAGCTCAGAACCATATGGTCACTGGCTCCCAGGGGCCTCTCGTGTGTTATGTCCTCAATGTCTGAGCTGCTCAGGGTGAACACAAGGTCCAGCCTTGCTGGTTCGTCCTCTCCTTTTGCTCTGGTCGTGTCCCTGACATGTTGGTGCATCAGGTTTTCCAGTACCACATCCATCATCTTGGCTCTCCATGTTTCTGGACCCCATGTGGTTCCTCGTTTTCCCAATCGATCTCCTTGTGGTTGAAGTCGCCCATAACCAGTAACTTGCCACCTCTGCCAGTGTATCCACCATTGCTCTGTTGTCCTCTTCATACTCCTCTCCTGGCCTCCTGCAGTTCTGTGGTGGGTTATACATCACTGCAATGACTATCTTATGTTCCCCAGACTGGTTTGTACCTACTATATAGTCCCTTTCCCTACACACATCCATTCCTTCCATTTCCTCAAATTTCCAATGGTTCCATACGAGCAGTGCGACCCCTCCTCCCCCTCTACTCTTTCTATCTTTCCTTCGGATCTGATATCCCTGTGCGAAGATTGCCTCTGTTATTACCAAAGTGAGTTTCGTTTCTGTGACTGCTATGATGTCTGGGGACTTTTAATCGATTCTTTCATTCCGCTCTTCATATTTATTCGTTATTCCATTCGCGTTTGTGTACCAAACATTCAACTTCGTTTCCAAGACTGTGGTCGTGGGGGATATTGGGGGATGTGGGGGTGCTGGATTGTGCTTGGGGGGTGTAGGCAGAGTGCCCATAGGGGGATGCTGTATGAGTGGGGGTAGTTGTATGGGTGGGATTTGGGTTGGTGTTGTGGGGTTTGTGATGGGGGCGTGGGCAGAGTGCCCATAGGGGGTTGCTGTATGGGTGGGGGTAGTTGTGTGGGTGTGGTTTGGGTTGGTGGGGTGGGGACAGGAGGAGTGATGTGTGTGTGTGGGCTTAAATTGTACGGTTGCCTTGGGGTTGTCATGTTTGGAGGTCCTCTGTAAGTTTCTGGAGGGGTGTCTGCCCTTCTACTTGGGTCTGGTTTCCTCCGCTCTTCCTTGTCTCCTACTCTCGTTCCTCTCTTCGCCTTCTTATCCTCTCTTTCAGGGTCATCGAGGTATATTTTCTGGTACTCCGGAGTCTCTCTCAGCCGTGTTTCTCCTGCAGGATCATGGTTCGAGCTAATTCTGCCTTGAAGATTACTTTGAGAGGCCGATTTCTTTCCCTATACCAACCAATTCTCCAAAAATTTGTCACCTGGGTCGTGTCTCCTCCTGTTGCTAACATGATACCTCCAATCTTTTCTTTATCCTGTTTTCTTTTGTCATGGGTGTCCCCTTCGACTTCCTGGAGTCCGCAGACAAAGATTGACCTCTCCCTTTCAGCCTCCCACTGCATCTCCCTTTGCATCATCAGAGATTCATTAGCACCTTCTATTAGGGTGTCCCTTCCTTCAGTCGCTACCGTGGCTGTAACCCCTATGCTCCTTTGTCTATCCTTACTGCTCATTTGTCCCTGTGCACGGCAGTATACTGTTGGAGACTCTGCGTTTATCACGTCTGCTGCATTTTCTACATCCCTCTCATGTGTTGTTACTGTGCTGCTCGTCTTGTTTCGGGCCCCACTTGGGTCTGATACTACCTTTGCATACAGTTTATCTTCTTTTTCCCCACAGTCCCTTTATCTTTGCCTGATGCACAAATTCCTGATGGCATGTCTGAAAAGTTATTTTTCTCTCTAAGCTGTGTCAGGCTCTGCAGCTTCTCCTCTAAGCTCTGTATCTTAGCTTCTGATTTTTTGACTTGTAGTTCCCATTTTCTACTCTCTGCAGCTATCTTTTCTACCATTTTCTCGCTAAGTTCCAACAGCTTCCTTCCCCACTCTTTCTCCCTTTCAGCGAACTCTGCCTCCCATGCTAACCTCCCAGTGTGTGTGTGTGTGTGTACTCACCTATTTGTGGTTGAAGGGTTCGAATCATAGCTCATTGCCCCACTTCTTAACTGACTGCTACTAAGTCCTCTCTCTCCCTGCTCCATGAGCTTTACACACATAACCCGCACATAGAAGAGAGGAGCTTACGACGACGTTTCGGTCCGACTTGGACCATTTGCAAAGTCGGTCCACGTCGGACCGAAACGTCGTCGTAAGCTCCTCTCTTCTATGTGCGGGTTGTGTGTGTATTGTTCCAGTCACGGTATTGTGCCTTTTTTGTTATCCATGAGCTTTATCATACCTCGTCTTAAAACTATGTATGGTTCCTGTCTCCACTACATCACTTGCTAGACTATTCCACTTCCTGACAACTCTATGACTGAAGAAATACTTCCTAACATACCTTTGACTCATAGGAGTCTTCAACTTCCAACTGTGACCCCTTGTTGCTGTGTCCCATCTCTGGAACATCCTGTCTCTGTCCACCTTATCTATTCCTCGCAGTATTTTATATGTCGTTATCATGTCTTCCCTAACCCTCCTGTCCTCCAGTGTCGTCAGGCCGATTTCCCTTAACCTTTCTTCGTAGGACAATCCCCTTAGCTCTGGGACTAGTCTTGTTGCAAACCTTTGCACTTTCTCTAGTTTCTTGACGTGCTTGACCAGGTGTGGGTTCCAAACTGGTGCTGCATACTCCAGTATGGGGCTGATGTATATGGTGTACAGAGTCTTGAACGATTCCTTAGTGAGGTATTGGAACGCTATTCTTAGGTTTGCCAGACGCCCGTATGCTGCAGCAGTTATCTGATTGATGTGTGCCTCAGGAGATGTGCTCGGTATTATACTCACCCCAAGATCTTTATCCTTGAGTGAGGTTTGCAGTCTTTATCCACCTAGACTATATTCTGTCTATGGTCTTCTTTGCCCTTCCCCGATCTTCATGACTACATTTGGCAGGGTTTAATTCAAGGAGCCAGTTACTGGACCAGGCTTGTAGCCTGTTCAGGTCTCTTTGTAGTCCTGCCTGATCCTCGACTGATTTAATTCTTCTCATTAACTTCACATCATCTGCAAACAGTGACACTTCTGAGTTTATTCCTTCCGTCATGTCGTTCACAAATACTAGAAACAGCACAGGTCCTAGGACTGACTCCTGTGTAACCCCACTCGTCACAGGTGCCCACTCTGACACCTCGTCACGTACCATACTCTCTCTCTCTCTGAATGTAATTTTAAATAATTCCATTACAAATTATTGCAGTCACTGTCAGGTTGGTGGTAAGTCTTGGTGGCGCCAACTTGTGTGACGTCACAGAATACCATAAACTGTATCACTCACTAACATAAATATTGAACATAGGAGCTCTGTACAAGGCACTATGTTCTCTGCTAGGCAGGGACTATGTTCCGTGCTAGGCAGGCACTATGTCCCGTGCTAGGCAGGCACTATGTCCACTGCTAGGCAGGCACTATGTTCTCTGCTAGGCAGGCACTATGTCCCGTGCTAGGCAGGCATTATGTTCTCTGCTAGGTAGGCACTATGTCCCGTGCTAGACAGGCACTATGTACCGTGCTAGGCAGCCACTATGTCCCGTACTAGGCAGCCACTATGTCCCGTACTAGGCAGCCACTATATCCCGTGCTAGGCAGGCACTATGTCCCGTGCTAGGCAGGCACTATGTCCCGTGCTAGGCAGGCACTATGTCCCGTGCTAGGCAGGCACTATGTCCCGTGCTAGGCAGGCACTATGTCCCGTGCTAGGCAGGCACTATGTCCCGTACTAGGCAGCCACTATGTCCCGTACTAGGCAGGCACTATGTCCCGTGCTAGGCAGGCACTATGTCCCGCGCTAGGCAGGCACTATGTCCCGTGCTAGGCAGGCACTGTGTCCCGTGCTAGGCACAGGGCAGGCACTATGTCCCGTGCTAGGCAGGCACTATGTCCCGTGCTAGGCAGGCACTATGTCCCGTGCTAGGCAGGCACTATGTCCCGTGCTAGGCAGGCACTATGTCCCGTGCTAGGCAGGCACTATGTCCCGTGCTAGGCAGGCAGTAAGTCCCGTGCTAGGCAGGCAGTAAGTCCCGTGCTAGGCAGGCAGTAAGTCCCGTGCTAGGCAGGCAGTAAGTCCCGTGCTAGACGGTCCAGGCAGTAAGTCCCGTGCTAGGCAGGCAGTAAGTCCCGTGCTAGGCAGGCAGTAAGTCCCGTGCTAGGCAGGCAGTAAGTCCCGTGCTAGGCAGGCAGTAAGTCCCGTGCTAGGCAGGCAGTAAGTCCGTGCTAGGCAGGCAGTAAGTCCCGTGCTAGGCAGGCAGTAAGTCCCGTGCTAGGCAGGCAGTAAGTCCCGTGCTAGGCAGGCAGTAAGTCCCGTGCTAGGCAGGCAGTAAGTCCCGTGCTAGGCAGGCAGTAAGTCCCGTGCTAGGCAGGCAGTAAGTCCCGTGCTAGGCAGGCAGTAAGTCCCGTGCTAGGCAGGCAGTAAGTCCCGTGCTAGGCAGGCAGTAAGTCCCGTGCTAGGCAGGCCCTGCAGGCAGCTGCGTCCCGTGCTAGGCAGGCCCGCCGTGCCCGTGCTAGGCAGGCCCGCCGTCCGTGCAGGCAGGCCCGCCGTGCCCCGTGCTAGACAGGCACTAAGTCCCGTGCTAGGCAGGCCCACCGTGCCCCGTGCTAGGCAGGCCCGCCGTGCCCCGTGCTAGGCAGGCACTAAGTCCCGTGCTAGGCAGGCCCACCGTGCCCCGTGCTAGGCAGGCCCGCCGTGTCCCGTGCTAGGCAGGCACTAAGTCCCGTGTTAGGCAGGCCCACCGTGCCCCGTGTTAGGCAGGCCCGCCGTGCCCCGTGCTAGGCAGGCACTAAGTCCCGTGCTAGGCAGGCCCACCGTGCCCCGTGCTAGGCAGGCCCGCCGTGCCCCGTGCTAGGCAGGCACTAAGTCCCGTGCTAGGCAGGCCCACCGTGCCCCGTGCTAGGCAGGCCCGCCGTGCCCCGTGCTAGGCAGGCACTAAGTCCCGTGTTAGGCAGGCCCGCCGTGCCCCGTGCTAGGCAGGCACTAAGTCCCGTGCTAGGCAGGCCCACCGTGCCCCGTGCTAGGCAGGCCCGCCGTGCCCCGTGCTAGGCAGGCACTAAGTCCCGTGCTAGGCAGGCCCACCGTGCCCCGTGCTATGCAGGCCCGGTGCCCCAACATCTGCTGGTGGAACAGCTGTCACACCATCACTAAAGTCAGTTCATGTTTTACACAATAATTCTTTAATATCTTGATTATACATACAACAATTCGGGAAATATACACCATACAGGCATACAATAATATGGGAAATATACATCATACAGGCATACAATAATATAGGAAATATTCACCATGATACGGGAATATCTTGATCATGCACACGGGAATATCTTAATGCACAATATCGTGACTGGAACAGTATAAAATAATTGTTATAACTCCAGCTTTGTGTTATATTCTTTGTTTCAGTCCCAAACTGCAGTGAGGAATATAATAAATAGTTGATAATCTAGTATGCCAGAATATTATGTGGTTCCTCTCGTTAAGGAGCCACGCCAATAAGTCAATAAAAGCGTACATAGGCTACCAAATAACGTGGACAACTTCAGCCAGTCAGGACATCTAATTTTGTGTTCAGTAGATGTTGTATGCAAACAGTACGTACTCTTTATTCAGAGCATGTTAAACACAGCCACATAGGCTCCCCTCCAACCAGCGAACCATCGTTAAGGGTTTGGTGATGGGGCACCATCACCAAATCAACGACTTGGTTCAGCCAATCATAATGCGGGTCTGGCAATGGGAAAGGTAACGGGGATACGACACAGACGACACACACACACAGTTATCTCAGATCTTTGGGACCCTTCATGAGATTATTTTAGACTTTCCCTACGATCCCCGTTGGGGAGGGGAACACTGCTATTCACCCAATGGCTTCTGCTAATCGTGTGAAGATCAAACCACTGCATGGGACCATCAACGATTCATCTAAGCTAGCACTGGCAGCTGCCATCAGCGGCAGTCTGCATGTTAAATTCACAGCTATACTGACTCTCCAAGAGGCATTCATTGTCATCTGTATTGATGACTCTGAGGCTGAGAAACTACTTACTATCGATGCTACCACCATATTACAAGACCGAGGATTCCAAGTTTGGACTTCCCCAGCTCTCAAGGCCAAGAGGACTGTGTTCCTTAAACGCCTGGATTCACTTATTACTGCTCAAGATACTGATGAAATTAAGGCGTCTATCCAACACCAGAACCCTTGGGCAAAGGTGGACTATGTTCACAAGATTCATAATGCTTCCTCCATGCTGAAGGTCACCTTCAGTGACGTCACCATGGCAGACAGAGCTATCACTGATGGACTTGCAATCCACTACTTCCACATCAACCCAGCATTCATCGAGGCAGAAAAGTACGAGTACATCCCACAGTGTTACAACTGTTACTCATATTCTCACACCACCAAAGACTGTCCCACCAAGGACAAGAAATTTGTGCTACATGTGGCAGAGAAGGACACGACTACAAATCCTGCACCACCACCACCTCACTCAAGTGTTTAAACTGCAACACTGATCACCACACCCTCGGCCAAGTGTCCTACTAGACGTGAGATCCTCAAGAAACAACTAGACCAACAAACAAAACCTACTGCTCAAGCAACAACATATGTTGCCATCACTAAGATATAAGCAGACACCACCAAGATTCTCCAGGCCACCCAGGCCACCCAGGCCACCCAGGCCACCCAGGCGGCCTCCACTAACCCAGTACCACCACCACCTCTGCCCACTGGCGACTCCACCAAAATACTCTACTGCATTATGTACGCCCATGTACACAATGTTGCTGCACCTGGATCATTTAATTCTACCATTAATGAACTGTTCAAGCTCAACAACATGCCCAGCTTTAAATTCCCAGCATCTCCACCATCATCTGACATTATAAAGTCCACTACGAACATTGTCACCATCGAGAATGTTCCACCAGCAACACACCACCACCTCCCGCCACCGAGACCACACCACCACCACCTCCCGCCACCGAGACCACACCACCACCACCTCCCGCCACCGAGACCACACCACCACCACCTCCAGCCACTGAGACCACCACCACCACCACCTCCCAAATGCCCCACACCCCTCCGCCACTGAGACGGACCAATCAGAAGCCACCCATGAGCACACGCCTCCAGCACAGCTGCCGCTCCATCCACCACCAAATCAACTACTCCTGCCTCCCACCAAAACTCCACCACCAAACAAGCTGCTCCATACAACCCAACCTCACCAGCCACCACCAAACCACATAGAGCAACCAGAGAATACCAGTACATGCAATGACAATGTCAACTTTTATTCTACAAACCAGTACAAATCACCAATGTCATTTGCCCAACTGGCTGACCGTCTCCTTGCGGGGACTGTTAAGTTCACCTGCCTCAACAACACAACGACTACCACTAAAGAAATAGCCCACGTCCTCCGGATGAACGCCTCGGGAGACCCCCTCCCGGCCTGTTGCATAACTCAACTTTCAAGTACTCAATTCAACACTCTCTCTGGGCTCTGCTGAGAAAATTTCCCACTAACATGCTGAAGTTCCCCAGCACTTTGCTATTCAGCTAAAGCTGGGTGTGGTCCAATCGACCCTAATATAACTACAACTACAACTACAACTACATCTACAACTACTACCGCCTTCTGGGCCCTTCCCAACGCCGTCAGCCTGCCTGCAGTTCAACTACACCCGCCTCATCAGTTTAACCGCCACAAGTTTATCTGCTCATGTCGCCTGCAGTTTATCTGCTCATGTCGCCTGCAGTTTATCTGCTCATGTCGCCTGCAGTTTATCTGCACATATCGCCCAGAGTGGACGTGCCACTCACCTGTATATTCCCTCCTCCTACCCTTACCCAACCTTTTCCCATATTTCTATCCTTACCCATCATTCTTCCATCCCAGCTTACCGACGCTCAGGTCAATCAGTACCAGTAACGGGGATACCACTTGCAAATTTGTCATTGTCATTCCAGCATTGAGCTGGTTGTTGTACGGTCGTCTCTGTCTATTGGCTGCTTTTTTGCCTTATATGTATATAGTGTACATACTTGTACAAAGCCTTATAATATACTTGGTGAATGAAAATACAAAATTTATATATATGTATATATATAATTGCTTGTGAAGGAAATACAATTCAAAGCATTTTCTACTGTGTTTCTTTGCTCCAAGCTCCGTTTTACACTCAGGATAACAGGCCATTGAACCTGAGGTTGTAATAGTAGTGTATTTCAGCTTTCCATACCTGGATTGTATTGTTACTTCCCTCCTGTTTGTTAAGGAAGACATGAATATCCTCCTTCCTCAACCCTTTCAGGGTCCGTGCCGTCTTTCTAAGTCATGAGCTCAGCTCATTCAGATAAGATTTGAGCGGTAAATTTTGGCCTAGATATGAGAGAATACATCTATGTGGTAAGTAAGTGTGCACCACATAAAACAAATCCTGCAGCACACAGTGCATAATGAGAGAAAAAAAAAACTGAAACCGTAATTTTCGATTAAAACAGCGACTTTGCAGTGTTTTTTCATATACGTTTTATAGTTGTATTTGCAATTTCTTGGTCTCATTTGATAGATAGGAAGATATAGTACAGATATAGAGATGATTTTGATTGGTTTTAGTAATGGAAATGGTTTGAAACTGAGCTCAAAATAGCGGAAATGTTAAATTTTTGCCTATGTTCAAGAGTAAACAAATGACCTCACACGTATAATACGCGCCAGCTGGTGGGTCTAATATACGTTCACAAATATGGTGATATTATTTGTACAATTATTACAATATTGCATAAAAGTAAATCTTCCATTTTTTTGTTTGAATAAAAATTTATTATGTGAATAAATAATCAAAATGGAATTTATTTGTAAAGACTAAAAACGTAATTAATGAACAGAGGAAATGTTAGTTTAGTGCCAGGAATGCCTGCATTGTTTATTCTGCACCATATTTTGAAATTGGAATATTTTGAACTTGAGTTAAATTGGCTAAATTACCAATTTCCAATCACTTTATTTTGTAGTTGAAACAGTTGACTGGGCGATTTCTTGTGCTCAATCGATAGAATAGAAGTAATACTAGTGAAATAGCTAAGAATTTGGTCGACTGGAATAATGTGATTGGGAGTCAAAGTCGGCAAAATCGCCGATGCGTAAATATCGCTGACACATCAAAATTCGCGAGAGCATAATTTCGTCAATTTTCAATCAAATTTCTTACTTTTTGTTTTATTACCTTCAGAAAAAGATTCTCTACCATTTCAAAGAAAAATGTTATTTTTTTTAATTTTGGACACTGGCGCACCCCTACCAAAAAAGGCCTTGGACCCTGAAAGGGATAAATTAAGACGAAAGGATGTGTCTTCTAGGCAACTGAGAATGTTAAACATCTTCCAGAGGAAGGTTGCAAAGTTCGGTCTAGGGTTCATTGCTATGGTTTCCAGGTTTTTATTGGTCAGGTGCCAGAACTTGAAACAATTTTCACCTCGCATCGAAAATGGCATGTCTTGAAATCCTCAACATGTCTCGTTGTGGGGAAAAAATCCACCAGGCTGATTTGAATCTTACCTCAAAAAGTTTTGTGGATAACCATTACCAGATGAAACAATGAGCTCCGACAGGAAGCATCACTGTGAGACGAATCTCTGTTGATTCAAATTCAAATTCAATTCAAATTCAAATTTTTATTTTTGGTAATATACAAGGTGGGTGTACTTATAATTATGCATTTTATGAAGTAGATATTACAAGTGGAATAATATGCCTAGGTATGCCTAGGCTTTTCAGGCAGTCTTATGATAGGTCTTACTCTATAGTGACACAATGATTATACAGATAGTAAGGTTAGGTAATTGTAGTGATTAACTAGGTTTACAAAATTGAGGTACTGGAATTTAAACATTTAAGAATTTAACAATTAGTTTATATATTAATGGTAAAGGTGATGTATTGGCATATTACAGTTTCTATATTGGAGTGTTTAGGCAAACTTATGACTAGCTTAAGAATTATGAAGCAACAGTTGTATTAAAATTTTTGGTAAGTTCTGTGCAAATTAAGGGGAATCACAGATATCAATAAGTGTATTTTCCTGTGGATATGTGCAAGAGAAGTAGTTTTCATGTGGTTAGCTATCGGTTGGGTGCGTAAGTGAGATAAGATGTTTTTTAACGGTGCTTTTGAAAATGGAGGTTGTGTCTGCAGTTCTAGAGTTTTCAGGCAGGGAGTTCCAGATTTTAGGCCCTTTATGCATTGAATTTTTTGTATAGATTTAGTCGGACGTATACGCAGATCTTGCGTATAGCCACCTGGCAGTAGGTGTTCCTCGTCCACCTTCATGGTGTAGCCTGCGGAGTCCACCTGACTGTCAAAATTATTTTAAGTTTGCCTATGGACCCCCTTTTTTGGGATCATCTCTCTAAAAGCAGACAAATAAATGGTCATATTCTCTCGTTTCTTGAAGGATTTGAATGTTCAAAACTATTATGGACAAGTAGTCTAATAAAGAAATGAAAACAGATTCCAACAAGTTTTGATGTTGAGAGAAAACTACGACACTACTTACTCTGGGACTGCCGCGACCTCTGTTGCGACTCCTCCAGTTTCTGTCTAGCAGATCCGTCAAGGTGAGTATTAGTTTCTGATATTCCTCTGCGTCCCATCATATCTTCTAGAGGTCCTGTCTCTTATTTTCTTGCTTCTTGGCTAGCCAAAACCCTCACTCCCTTTCTTGGTACATTTTTCCTGCCCACCTTCGTCACTCTCAAGACTTCATTGAATGGGTTCATTGAATGGGTTCGCTTAGTTTTGATGTCGAGTCCCTCTTCACTAATGTCCCTTTGGACGATGTTCTTAATTTTCTTAGACAGAAGGTCAATGAAGGGTTACTTCATCTCCCTATACCTACTGATGTCTTTCTTGATCTTATCCGCCTTTGTGTGGACTCTAATTCCTTTTCCTTTCAAGGTAAATATTATTCTCAAACCTTTAGTGTCGCCATGGGCTCTCCTCTATCTCCTGTTCTTGCTAATCTTTACATGGAATACTTCGAGACTGTCCTTCTTCCCACTATTGATGTACGTCCTTCACTCTGGCTCCGCTATGTAGATGACATCTTTGCTCTTTGGCCTCATGACTCAAGTCTCTTCCAACCGTTTCTTGATGCTCTTAATAATCTTGCCCCTTCCATTAAGTTTAAAGCTGATTGGGAATCTTAATTCCTTGCTTCCATTCCTTGATGTTCATGTCCAATGGAAATAAGTCACTCTGACTTTTTTGGGTTATCCTAGGTTCTCTACACATATGCTGCTATGTATGATAATGTATGTACATGTATTTGTGTATACCTGAATAAACTTACTTACCGCTCAGTTACAGGTTTTGCCTTCTCCGTGTACCGCAAGCCTATGCACTGGCATGTACATTCACTACTTTTCTTATCACGCCTCCTCTGTCAAGAAAAGTGTTCTTATCTCCTCTTTCTCCGTGCTCTCCGCATTTGTGATCCTCAGTTCCTTGAAGCAGAAATTTCTACTCTTCATAATTAATTTTCCAGCCTTGGCTACCCTTCCCATTTCATAGACTCTGCTTTCTCTCGTGCTAAACGGACTTTCTTCTCTCTAAACCCTCTACTCCTGGGAACTCTCCAGTCCTCTGCCTTCCCTACATCTCTGGTCTTCTAATCTCAACAACTCTCTCCGTTCCTTAGACATCAAACTTACCTTTCGCCAGACTAACACTCTTCGCACTAATCTAGTTCATACCTCCCTCCCTCTATAGATTCTCCTGGTGTCTACTCATTTCTTGTTCCTCCTGTCCTCTTCAGTACTTTGGGGAAACTGGCCGATCTCTTTCTGACAGACTTAGGAGCACATAAGTAGTGTTAGGCTTGCCGACACTAATAATGCTCTTTTCTGTCATGTCAGAGATCACAGTCATCCTATTGATTGGTCTTCTGCTAAAACTGTCTGCTCTACGTCCAACTTTCACAGTCGCCGTCTGTTTGAATCCTCCCTTATACACAACTTTTCCTGTATGAATCTTAGCCCTGGCTTTGTCTCTGTAGATGCTTTCCTCTCCCATTACATTGTTAAATGCTCCAAACTTCAGAACACCCATGACTTAACCTGATTCCTTCCCTTCTATCTCTTCCCCTTCTCCTCTTTCTCCTCTGTGTTTTCTTTCTTTCTTTTGCCTTGTATTTGTCCTTTTTATTGTATTTTCATTTCTTCCCTCTGTGTTGTTGTCCTGACCCTATGCGGGCCGCCAGCTTCATTGCAGTGCTCTTTTCCTAGAATATGACTGACTCCACTACTACTACCACTACTACCTCTATTATTACCCCTCCACCACTTTCTTGTGCCCTCATCTGTCTGCCTGCCTATAAATACCCTTCTTCCTGTCCTGTGTGTTAGTGACTTTGTAAATGGTCCAATTCGACCGAAACGTCGTCGTAAGCTCCTCTCTTTTATATGTGCGGGTTGTGTGTGTATTGTTCCAGTCACGGTATTGTGCCTTTTTTTGTTATTAGTTTCTGGTACTCGAGGGTGTCGTCCTTGCTATAGTGAAGAGGTACTTGACCTATTTATAATTACAGACCCCAGTGGATTGCCCAATATACCCCCATAATCCATTTACCAGACTGTCGAAATCACCATCAGCCGTCCTATTAGTTACCAGACTGGTGTTAATACCTTGTTACTTTACATGTGCATAACTAACAATAAAATAAATCATACTTTATTGTAATCTAATAACTTTTTTTTTTTAAATTGTTCAAAGATTGGTTCCCATACATTCATTATTTGGTTCCCGTACTCCCATTATTTGGTTCCTGTACTCCCATTATTTGGTTCCCGTACTCCCTGTGAAGGTTGTCGCCAATCTTCTCAGGAAAAGTATAATAGAAAAAGACTAATAACAAGAACAATAAACACTTTATTTTAATAGAATGAAATTTAAATAATAAATATGTAAATGATTATAATAATCCTATCTTAAGAAAAATGAAAATGAAAACAAAAAAAATATATATATATGATCCAAAGCTAGATATTTACAGCTGTGATGATCTTAACACTGAAGCAATGAATCCATG